>NC_069440.1:151977-169017 GCF_026875155.1 Cherax quadricarinatus | reverse complement strand
TTCCTTGATGTTGGTGAGGGGCTCTTGATTTAGGGAATTGGATCCGTGCTCCAGTTCCCCGAATTAAGCCTGAATCCCTTCCACATCCCCCCCCAGGCACTGTATATCCTCCGGGTTTAGGCTTCCCCTTGATTAAATAATAATAATAATTATAGAGGTTTTCCATTTACGGACTATTTTGCTGCAATATCTTCCCACCTTCACACCCGTTGGAAAACAACGTTGGTCTACTATGCTCGGCAACAAACTTAAATCTTTTAAAAACCGGTATAGGTTACGGGGCCGCCTTCTTATCACCAGTGTCGAGGTTGGGAGATTTACTCTCTCCCGTCTTCGCATTGGCCATACTCGTCTTACTCATGGATATCTCATGGAGAGGCGTCTTGCTCCTCTCTGTGAGAATTGCCAAGCTCCATTATAGTCGCCACATTCTTTTGGACTCCCCCCACTATCAATGAGCACGCAGAATTTCCTCTGTCGTCGTCTTCGCTCCGTGCTCTCTCTTTCCTTCCTTCTCGCTGATGGACCCAACCTTTCATCAAACTCTCTCATTGATTTTTGGGACAACAACTGACTACTTCACAAATTCTGATACCTTCAGCCTTTCTACTTCAATCTCTTGCTCCCTCTACCCCCGTACTATCCCCTGCCCCGCTGTTTTCTGTAACCTGCTGATCATCCCTCCTCCTTCTGCCACCCAATACCCTCGCTTCCTTCCCTCCCTGCAGTGTGTATAGCCCTTGTGGCTTAGCGCTTCTTTTTTATTATAATAATAATAATAATGTAAAATCTATTGACTTCATCTTATGGGCTATCACTCAAGATTGTATTTGTCAAATCCCTTAGTAAGTCTGTAGACTTTGGCATTTTAGTTTTCTTCCATAACCTCCATAATTTTGCTTTAGTAGTTGTACTAATAATGATCTACCAATAAATCCACGTTACTTGGATTGGTGTAGGTGATGCTTTAACAAAATGTGTGATTTAGTGGCTCACTACCCTTTCAGACGTGTGTTATTGCCCATAATTTTTTTGCTAGAGTTCTACTGCCTCATTTTGTGCAGAAGAGTTTGTCTTGCATATTATAAAGTCTCTGGGATTTCACACAGATCTATTCTCCAAAGAATACATTGTACAGTACTTATATAATTCATCACTTTGTCTAATTTTGTGGCATTTATTTACTCTGGGGTGTTCCAAGTTTTCCTGTTTCTTGCTCTGAATGTACTGTGTATCATTTTTTAGCTTTCACCGTTTCTGTCGCACCTATGTGATCTGCAGGTGTTTTTTACCTTCCCCACTAGTGATGTAATTAGTCTTTTCCTTCTTTCCACTTCATAACAAAAGGGGATCCAAAAGTCTGGACACAGGTAAAATTCCATTTTTGTAATAATTATACAGCACTTTAATGAATCCTCAACATGTCCACATTAGTGATGCAAAGTTCAACGCCCTTTGCAAAATTTCGCATGAACACCATGCAGTAACTCTGGTAACTGCAGGAAAAAATAATTATAGGGAGTGTCCAGACTTTTGGGTACCCTTTTACTGTACTTGGGTTTTTCCCAAAGAAAGACTGTGATTATTATTATTCAATAATGTCATACTGCCCAAGCTCCATCACATACAAATCCAGCAACACTAACCTTGCTTAATCTCATTGCTAGCACAAGTACACGACACTTTATACATTACATTGTGGAATTTTTCAGTAAATTCTTTGTCCACACTGCCCCCTGGTTCTATAAACAATTTGATGTAAAAATTCTTGTATTACAAAAAATATAATAATGATTAATAGAATTTCAGAATTGAATTACCTACTTAAAAGCATTTTTTTCTCCATTCTCACCTGTTTAAATTATATTATTGATCCAAATGATTCTTGACAAAGATTTTAGTTAAGCATTCGTTTTACCTATTTTATATGGTTGATCCAAAAAAAATCAACCAGTGATATATGTATTTCTTCACTAACTTTGGTACTGAAGTACAAAAAAAAGGGGAGACAGCACTTACTGTCTTTCAGCTTGTGACAAGAATTTAGTTTCAAAAATATAAAGGGGTTTCTCACAGTAGCAGCAGCGAGGCCCACCATTAAAATAGCAACCACAGCTGCCCTCCATCTTCCCATACGGAATGCGGGTCCAGTAGTGCAGCTTGTGCCCACCAAGTACCCTATGCTGTCTGGGATGAAAGCTTGTTTTCCCAGTTGCCACTTCTGAAAAAAAAAGAAAAAAAATTACTGAGATGTAATTCATCTTACCTTTATGAATGAGACGTATGTTCATCTAAAAAAGTGCTACAACCATTTGGTTATTCAGCACTTTGCATATAAAGTTGCAGACATTATCAATTAGGTACCACCAATACCAATTACATACAACTATATACATGTATTTACATTACATGTACTGTATTATATACATAGGGAAAGAGCTAAACCCACAGGGATCATGCAGTGTCTGGGGAATGGGAGGCAATTAAGTTTAATCCAATAGGAAAATAAGTCCAGTTCCTCGGATCAAGAGCCTCTTGCAAACCCTTGAGGCATCAGCCCCCACCATGGGGAGGTGTCTTGATGCCCAAAAAGCTCACGATAAAAAAAAAAACTGGACCTATTACTCCTTTCCTGGGAATAAAACCCAACTGCCTATTTCCCTACGACCTGTATGACCCCCACAGATTTAGCGCTCCCCCATGAATGTAATAATGTGTGATGAAATATGACGAAGTTAATAAAACTCATTTCATGATGGGTGGCTAAATAAGCTTCTTTAGCATCAAAATAAATACACCACTTTATGCAACTACCCCAATCCATGACATCTTACAAGGTTACATCAAGAAGGAACTATGCTTACCTCGCAACCATCACGGGATAATATTCCTGTTATACTCCATTACACAAGATGGTTCTCACTCATGAGATAATGTAAAGTACGTTTGTGTCAGCCTGAGCTGGGAGATTTCAATGCGAATATCGTCAAACATTTCACTATGGGCTCAGTACTTACGAAAAATCTACTGGTTTTCTATCAGCACCCACGAAAAATCTGCAGTTTTTTTTAATCATGATTAATGTGAGCCCTAAACCTAACCCTGTGTAGAAGGACAGTGAGTTAGTGTCAATTACTACTGTGAATAAAGTTTTAGCTGACCTGGGGGTGAAGGGTGGTCGGTAGCCAAATGGGAAGACAGGGTTCCAGTACAGCCTTGGCTGATGTGCTCACCATGATGGCTCCAGCATCACTAGGATGTATGGGTCCCGCCCAGGTTCCCAATGGAGTTCCCTACTACACGCTACTCCAACCACACCACACATCGGGGGCAACAGGCCAACCAGAAACAGTTAAAGTTAAAGTATTATGGTAACATATCAGTGATTGTAATGAGTAAAAAAAAAAAGTATAATTAGAAATGAAAAAAGGCAATTTAAATACTAGACAAAAATTTGGGGAAAATGCCAATTGATTAGTGTCATCTTTAAAAGCCATGGATTGCAAATCAGTAAGGGTTCAAATCACATCTACGAAGGTAGGGGTTGATTGTTTGCCTGGAGTTTTAAAAATGTCTACACATACTCATTACTCTGGCATTGCTGATCTGACATCTAACCATTCATTTATAATGGCCATTTTGTGTATACCCACTTGCTACCTCACTAGGCAAAAAACTAAACTAGACATATTTCAGTCGCTCCGTGATTCCAGAAAGATATCCTCGTATTTCACAAGCCCAAAACCCCATCTACCCAATGCATGCAAAAGGAATAGTAGAGTGCGGTATAAATTTTATTGTGATTAAATATTTAAATACCTAAATAACAAAGAAAAGCACATTACTGTGATCGATACACAAATAACCCGCACATTTGAAGAGAGGAGCTTACGTTTCGATCAGACTTGAACCATTTACAAAGTCACACAAACGCAAAGGAGAGCGGGGGAAGGGTATATATAGGCAGGAGGTGGTGGTGGTAGTAGTAGTAGTAGTAATAGTAGTAGTAGTAGTAGTTAATAGTAGTAGTTGTAGTAGTAGTTTGTAGTAGTAGAGTAGTGGGGGAGGTAGTAAGAGGGAGGAAGAGCCAGCCAAATACTAAGAAAGAGGAGCACTGCAAGGGAGCTAGGTGCCCCAGAAGGTATGAGCAAGAACACCGAGGGAGGGAAAATAAAGAAGGAACAAATACACAGGACAGAAGACAACCCAAAGGAGAAAAGGAAAGCTCCTCTCTTCTATGTGCGGTTATTTGTGTTTAAATACCTAAGTATGATCACCTGAATATAATTTGGCAAATTTGCACTTACACAGGCTAAACAAAAAAAACGTATCATCCTTTTCATAAGATTTATTTGCCATTTAAGATTCAAGCTGATGAAAACCCGAGCAAGTTAATTTACAGGAAAATACAACCTGGAGTTTACCTGGAGAGAGTTCGGGGGTCAACGCCCCCCTGGCCCGGTCTGTGACCAGGCCCCCCTGGTGGATTTTAGAGCCTGATCAACCAGGCTGTTACTTGCTGGCTGCATGCAAACCAACGTAAAAGCCACAGCCCGGCTGGTCAGGTACCGACTTTAGGTGTTTGTCCAGTGCCCGCTTGAAGACTGCCAGGGGTCTTTTTGGTAATCCCCCTTATGTATGCTGGGAGGCAGTTGAACAGTCTCGGGCCCCTGAAAATTTAAACTGTATGGTCTCAAATGTGCTAGTGACACCCCTGCTTTTCATTGGGGGGATGTTTTGCATTCGTCTGCCAATTTTTGCTTTTCGTTGTGATGATTTTCGTGTGCAGTTCGGTACTTAATTCCTTCTGGGTTTTTTCAGGTGTATATAATCATGTTATCTCTCCGCCTGCAATTCCAGGATACAGTTCAGGAACTTCAAGCGCTCCCATAAATTGAGGTGTTTTATCCCCGTTATTGCGCGCCGTGAAAGGTTCTCTGTACATTTTCTAGGTCAGCAATTTCACCCTCCTTTGAAAGGTTGCTGTTTAGTGTGCAGCAATATTCCAAGCCTAATAGAACAAGTGACTTGAAGATTTGTCATCATGGCTTGGCATCCCTAGTTTTGAAGGTTTCTCATTATCCATCTGTCATTCTTCAGCAGCTGCAATTGATACAGTGTTATGGTCCTTGAAGGTGAGACCCTTGACAGGGATCACTCCCAGGTCTTTGGACTTTGGGTGTTTCACTTTTTGTGGCCAGAATTTGTTTTGTACTCTGATGAAGTTTTAATTTCCTCGTGTTTACCAATGTGAGTAATTAAAATTTTTCTCATCGTTGAACTTCATAATGTTTTCTGCAGCCAACTGAAAGATTTGGTTGTGTCCGCCTGGAGCCTTGCAGTGTCTGCAATGGAAGACACTGTCATGCGATTCGGGTGTCATCTGCAAAGGATGACACGGGCTGGGGGCTGACTTCTTGTCTATGTCAGATATGAGGATGAGAAACAAGATGGGAGCGAGTACTGTGCCTTGTGGAACAGAGCTTTTTCACCGTAGCTGCCTCGGACTTGACTCTGTTGATATCTCTGTGTTCTGTTTTGGAGGAATTATAGATCCATCTACCAACTTTTCCTGTTATTCCTTAGCACGCATTTTGTGGGGCTATTACGCCATGGTCACACTTGTTGAAGGCTTTTGCAAAGTCTGTATATATTACATCTGCATTCGTTTTGTCTTTTAGTGCATCCCGGACCTTGTCGTAGTGATCCAATAGTTGAGAGACAGGAGCGACCTGTTCTAAAACCCCTGTTGCCCTGGTTGTGTAATTGATGGGTTTCTAGATGGGTGGCGATCTTGCTTTTAGGACCTTTCAAAGATTTTTATGATATGGGATGTTAGTGCTATCGGTCTGTAGTTCATTGCTATTGCTTTAAAGGCCCCCTTGTGGGAGTGGGGCTATGTTTTGTTGCTTTTAGTAACTGTGGGACGACCCCCGTGTCCATGCTCCCTCTCCATAGGATGGTAAAACCTCGTGATAGAGGCTTCTTGCAGTTCTTGATGAACATGGAGTTCCATGAGTCTGGCCCTGGGGCAGAGTGCATGGGCATGTCATTTATCGCCTGTTCGAAGTCATTTGGCGTCAGGATAACATCAGATAGGCTTGCGTTAACCAAATTCTGTGGCCCTCTCATAAAAAATTCATTTTGAACTTCGACTCTCAGTCTGGTTAGCGGCTTGCTAAAAACTGAGTCATATTGGGATTTGAGTAGCTCACTCATTTCCTTGCTGTCATCTGTGTAGGACTGGACGTTGTTCTCGACTTTGATTTGGCATTTTAAAAATAAAATTAGCAAAATGTCACCTACACACACCAATAGCTAATCCAGCCTTCCTCTAAGTAGAGTACACGAATATTGACGGTTTGAAGCAGATTAGAAGAGGCTTTCTCAAGTTAGTGTGCAGAAACCACAACTGGGAACGACGTATGTATATAAAACTGACCAGAGGACATGCCAATAGTTTCAAGACCCTTACCCAGTTATAGTTTACTAGAAGTGTAAAACTGAATCGAATGAGGTGTTTTCAAGTAGTAGAAGAAAAAAAAATAGAGGAAAAAAATATCAGGCCGCTACCTAAAGGTATCCCTTCGGGGATACCTAAAATGTTAGCATTGACTTAAGGGCAAGAGAAAAATTCAGTGATCACATCTCTAATTGGTACAACGATTGTAAACCTAAGACTGCAAAATTTAATGATCTTGTAACAAAACTTTTTAATTAAAGTAAAATAAAGGGAAACGTTAACATACTCGACAGGATAATTTTACTTCAAACAGAGCTAGACAACTAACAAAGTTTTTGCTTCAGGGCCAGTGATTTTTGGCTCAAGCTTACTAGGGAATATCCAGCTTGGAAGATTTTTATTATTATTATTATTATTATAATCAAAAAGAAGCGCTAAGCCACAAGGGCTATACAGCGGGAATATTTTTAGCTTGGAACAGTTTATGTGCACGAGTGACGGTGATCCTGTTGATCCTTCGTCGTCTTTTTTGAGTAAGCTAATCAGCTCAGTCTACAAAGGAAGTAACCACACAATTCTGAAGCCCTCTCAGGTGTCCAAAGAGAACTAGAATTATGGGATACGGGGGAGGCCTTTTCCGGATTACGCAGATACCGAAGTACATCTAGGCTAAAGTCATTACGCAGATACCGAAGTACATCTAGGCTAAAGTTATCAGTTTATTACTATATCAATATAATTATTACATTATCATTAACAGTATTATACGACATACTAGTCAATGCAGTTTACCTCAGGTGTAGGCCGCGGGTCCAACACCACCAGCTGTACCACTGTGGGAGCAAGAAAATATTACAATCACTTCTTGAAGATTTCCTTTTGCATAAGCACTGGATCCAGGGGGGGGGGCTTACATGCAATTCAAATATGACAACGAAGTTTGCTGACCGTGTAATGCTTAGAGAAGCAAGCTTGACATTTTATAATGCATTTTTTTTTTTTGAAGGATTGGGAATGCGAATATATAAAAGACAATACGTACATGCTAGAAGAGCGGTGAGGGTAACCACCACCAGGAAGGGAGGGGTTTTAGAACTAGTAAAGTCGTAGAGGAAGCTTCCCAACGGGTAGCCAGCCAGGACACCCAGAGCGATGCCACCCATTACCAGTCCCTGGATGCGTCCACGCTCCTCGTCCTCACTGTAACATTCTGCTATGATGCCCATGCCTGCTGGTACAGTAAAGTCTTAAAGTGGGATTATACAGGAAGGTTAGGTTGATGTGGTAGATGCAAACAAGTGTCAGATTCTAATCCCAGGAAAAAGTAAAACTATGATACTTAAATAATGTAGATCTTGTGTGGATAAGGACATAATAAAGGTAGTATAAACAGCGAATTTAAAATATCTAACCAAGATGGGACTCGCAGGAATGGATTAAAGTTGAAGAAATTTTGATTTAGTTTGGCAAGAGTTGTGGATGAGTGAAATACACTCTCAAGTTGTGTCAGTGAGGCAAGAACTTGGGTAGCTTTAAAATTAGACTGACACGGTACATGAGTGGGTGGAGGAGAGGGTTGTACCTGCCCAGCACGGGTTCGTAAGATACGGTAATGTTCTAACCTTGTTCTTGTGTGTACAGTTAGGTAGCCTGTTTCGCACTTCAAAGACATCATTCCTCGCGTTAAATAAACCACACGGGTTTACCACTTTATGTAAATTAATAATCCGGTTTGGCTAAAATAAATACTTGCATGCATTTTTACAATGTCATACCTGACATCATAACTGCGTGCATAGTACTCTATCTTTGGATAATGCTACTGTTGTATACTAAGCTAGAGCAATGGAAATTATTTTCACATGAAAATAACACTCAAATTAGGGAAACATGATAGGCTAGATCAAATAATATGGGACCAGGACAATTTTGTCTGAAAGCGTTTTTTATTTCAATAAAGTAATTGAAAAGATTCTAAAAGCATGTTTAATGGCATCCAGACAATGCAAAATTATATATATATATAAAAAATACATACATTAGTACGTACCGGCGATGGCAATGCAAGAAGAGGCGACACCCTGGAGACTGCGGGCGAGAAACATCAAGGTGTAGCTCTCAGCGTAGGCAAACACTGTGGACCAGGCACTGTGATTAGTCTCGTCCTCAGTTTTAGTCATTGTGGTTACTATTCTCCTAAGTAAGCATAAATAACAAAAACACAAGCGCCTACTTCCCTTCAACATTGCTATGATGGGTTTTTGCTCAAGAAAATGATTCCTGACCCGGGTCAGGAATGATCAGCTTAGTAATTAAGGAGCTTCTGGCGTAAATACTGGAGCCTGGCTTCTATCCCATTAAAAAGCAAAATATCATAGTGTCCTAGTATTAAGCTACAATGAAAAGGCAGAGGGTTGAAGCCTTTATGGTCTGTTGAGGACTTGCATTATCATGAATATCAAAATGGTATACAATACCGACAGGTTGGTAGGTAAGACACATAGGCAACAGTTAGGCAACTTTATTCCGAAACGTTTCGCCTACACAGTAAACTGTAATGCAATACAAGATATAATATAACACAACTCATCGAATGAAACTCATCAAATGAAACTCAACATTGAGATTACACAATAGAAGTGATAAAAAAAAATTTTTTGATCGATCGATCCGTATTCATGTGATCTACGGATTCTGAGGAAGGAATATATACAAAGAAAGAGTGTTTAACAGAAAGGCAGATTCGGTGCACTCAAATCTAGACTGTTAACTCTCAGAATTCGGAGAGAACGTGAACACACAAAAAAATTCTTGAATACTGATAAGTTGATACTGTAATTATTCATCTATACAGGTTATTTACATTTAACCCCAACTCTGCTAGGGTAAGATTGACACATGCAGAATGGGTGTCATCTCTGGGAGGATCAAACTCTGTTGCACTGGCTAACTCATGCTGTATTTGAGGCAAATCTGAATTGGAAGTAACAAATGATACTTGAGGGTTTCTCAATACCTGTCGTGTACGTAGGGAATAACGACATTCAGGTTGATTGTCTGACTGAGTATCAGAGGAAGAGAGTACAGGATCAGGAGGATTGTCAGTCTGTCACATTAGTCTGGGTTGGAACATCATTATCATTACATACTAACTTCATATGATCTAAATGCGATTCTTTATACTGACCAGTACTAATTTCTCTAACCTTATACTTATTACCAGTGATATGTTCAACTACTCGATAAGGACCAACAAACTTTTGATCAAGCTTTGGCATTGCAGACGTTTTGTTAAAGTTAGTCAGCATAACTCTCGAACCTACTTTGATTTTGGATGGCTTTGCTCGAGTGTTTGCGACTCTTGTAAATTCTGCTGTTGATTTATGAAGTGTTTCACGGATTCTTCTAAAAACACTTTGAGCTAAGCTGGTAAGAGTTGCTATGAAATCATCAGGGTTGTAATTTGGTTTCGGATTAGAATATAGCAACTCATAAGGCAAACGTTTATCTACACCGTACAATGCATAATGTGGAGTGTCACCTATAGAAACATTGTAAGCAGAATTTATAGCACACTGCACATCAGGTATAACTTCATCCCAAGTTTCACTGTTGGGATTGATAGTGGCTCTCAAGACATCAAGTACTTTCTTATTGGTTCGTTCCGCTAACCATTGCTGGCAGGATGATGAGGAACAATGGTGGATTTAGAGATCTTGTACAAGGTACACAAATTTTCAAGAATCTCTTTACAGAATTCACCTCCATTATCTGTTACTAGGGACTTAGGGGTGGTATGCCTGCAGATAATGCGTTCTTTAAACGCTTTAGCTACTGTCTCGGCAGTCTTATCTGCAATAGGAACTAACTCACAATATCTGGTGAAATGGTCTACCATAACACACAGATGTTTGTTGCCTTGGAGGGAACATTGGAAATTAGTTAACAAATCTAGCGCAACTCTTTCCCACGGTTCGCTAGTAGTTGGATACACTTGGATTGGATTAGGGCCATTAGCATTACCTTTATGTTGCATGCAGACACTACATTTCTTAACATTTCTCAGATATATCAGTTGCCATACGAGGCCAAAAGTATTTCAATCTGGCTTGTTTTACTGAACGATCCATACCAGGGTGTGCAACGCCTGGTACATCGTGAACTAGCTGTAAGGCTACATTCACTAGTGACTGTGGAATTACTAACTGGTATACTCTTCTGCTAGGAGTACCCAACTCGGCTGTTCGATACAGTAATTCTTGGTTCATGACAAAGTCGCTGATGGATGCTGGTGGCTTCACAGTCAGAATAAGATCTTCCTGGAGCAGGAATCGAATCACACCAGACCACATGGGATCTGTTCGTTGAGCATTCTTTACATCTTCAGCACTAAATGGAGGGTCTGCAGTTACTATACTAACATGTCGCGATAAGGCATCTGCGACTACATTTGACTTGCCAGGTAAGTGTTCAAAGGTGGGATTGAACTCTTGGATAGTCAAGGTCCATCTGGCTAACCTTCCAGTAGGTTGTTTGTTCTGGAATAAAGGTATCAGTGGAGCATGGTCTGTCAAGATATGAACAGAGTACTGATAAATAATGTCTCGGAAGTGCTTTAAAGACCATACTATTGGTAAAGCTTCTTGCTCAGTTACTGTATAATTTACGTTCAGCCTTCGTAAGGACCGGCTAGCAAATGCAACTGCGTTGTACTTGCCATCGGTCTTCTGAGCTAGTACGGCACCTATGCCAATTGAACTAGCATCAGTTGTCAGATAGAAGGGCTTAGAAAAATCTGGAAATTTCAAAATTGGAGCAGATGTTAGCTTTTCTTTTCGAGTTTGGAATGCTCTTTCTTGACGGAAGGTCCAAACAAAAGGAGCATCTTTCTTAAGCAACTCAGTTAGAGGAGCAGCTATGGAAGAAAAATTGGCAATAAAAGATCTATAAAAACCTGCTAAGCCCACAAAGGATCTTATGGCATCAGCAGTTTTGGGAGTTGGAAAATTTAGTACTGCAGTTACTTTACTTGGTCAGTCGTAACCCCTCTAGGAGTGACTACGTGACCAAGAAACTTAATTTCTGATCTGAAAAATGACATTTAGACAGTTTTGATCTTTAAATTGGCTTCTTCAAGCTTACCAAGTACTACATCAAGTCTTTTCAAGTGTGTATCCACGTCTTTAGACATGACGATTACGTCATCTAAGTACACCATAAGTGCATTACCTATGAGACCTCTAAAGATATTTAGTCATGAGCCTTGAGAACGTGATAGGGGGAGGATCGTAATCCAAACGCCATACGGAGGAAGTGATAATGACCTGTAGGAGTGGAGAATGCAGTTAGCTCTTGGCTGTCCTCGTGAAGAGGGACTTGCCAAAACCCTTGTAACAAATCCAGGGTTGAAAAGACTTTGTTATCTCCGATGTTACGTAAAAGATCACCCAGTACAGGAAGTGGGAAGCGATCTGGAATGGTTTTCGCATTTAACTTCCTAAAGTCAATTACTGGGCGCCAAGTACCATCCTTCTTAGGTACTAGGATCAAGGGTGCATTCCAAGGTGAATTGCTAGGTGCAATAACTCCATCATCAAGCATTTGATTGATCAATTCTTCTGCGACAGCAACTTGTGAATGAGGCATTCTGTACGCAGGTATGTAGATAGGTCTAGTACCAGGTTCAAGTGGAATACGATGGGACAATAAGTTCGTTATACCCATCTTCTCACCTGGTAAGGCAATGGCTTTACGACGTTTGTTCAACAGAGTCAACAAACGCTTGACTTCATCTGGGAAGTCAGTGGGAGCTAAGTCTTTCTCCTCAACTGGTGGAACAGATTGATCCAGTGAAGTGGATGAGGTCTCCCCGGCAGAAATAGCACCGACCCACTGGTCAGGTGACAACTCATCCTCTACCTGAACAGGGTAAGGATAGTGAACAAGGTCAACAAGACTGGTATTAGCTCTAAGACGAACACTGTGACCAGAAGTGTTAGCTAGGAAGAAATGGATCTTACTATCTCTTACAACATGTAAGGATGGTTCAACAAATAGACCTTTTACTTTGCAAGAATCACTGTCAACTAGGACGTTATCACCATCTGGAACACTAGGAACAACAACAGACACTCTAGTGAGGACACTAGCTGCGACAGAAACGTCTTTCTGCAGACGGCATGTGACATCAACAAGAGATGGCATTACTAGTTGCAAGTAATTGTTTTCCGACAAGGCGTCCCCTGTGGAGAAACTACTACTTGAACTAGCAGACATTGCAGGGATAGGCTCAGCACTCAAGGTAGTCAGAGCGTCCTCGGACACTTGAGGTAACTGGACACTATCTTGCAAGTCTGAAGTTGCAGGAACACAGACAGGAGTGACAGGATCATCAGTGCCTGACCGCTTGGGTACGCTACTGGAAAATGCACTGGCCTGTAAGGACTTAATTCGAATGTCATACTCTGCGGCAGTATGGCAGATCTCGGATCAAGCTGGTAACTGGTTACTAGGAACTGGTACTACTACTGAGACGCCTACACAGTAGGCTTCTTCAGTCGAATACAGAAAGTAGGCAGGAACATTAGAGATGTGAAGACGATGTAATCAGTCTATCACCCTTAAAGTAGTAGATTTGAGGTTGTCAGTCCCTCAGCCTGGAGAAGTTCAGTTCCATAGTCAGGAACTATCTGAAGATCAAGTGACAGTGCGGAGACTTAAATACTGTCGGAAAGAGAGGTGCAGAGCAGTAGTAGTGAGAAAGCAGTCACTAAGAGGACACGTCCCTCTCACTTGAAAAAGTTGTCCAAGGTGTTTTCTGTACCAAGATGCCATTGTGTTGCAGTGTCTGACAGGATGAATATAAAAATGGTATACAATACCGACAGGTTGGTAGGTAAGACACATAGGCATTATCATTATTATTAGTAGTAGTATTCGAAAGTACTAAACAAGAAGGGATCCCACAGCGTCTGGTAATTATGTTTGATCAAAAAGGGCAGCTCCAATTCCTTACAGAGCCCTTAACGATCCTAAGGGCACCCCCCTACTCCTTGAATAGAGGACTAATTACAGTCGAGATATCCTAATAAAAATCCGTTTCTTCTGTATATGGGACAAGTTATCCTACGAGAAGGTAATTCCCAAGTGATAGTAACTCTCACACTGGTGGAACGAAAACCTTCGCCGCTCCTGCAGCTAATGAACCCTCACTGTTTTACTGAAGCCTCCCAGCTCAGGCTGACAGCTTTCAACAACGTATGAACCTCATCCTGAGTGATGGATGGAATATGACGGGAAAAATAGCTTTATTCAGACCGAAACTATCATACACTGTAGAAAAGGGTAGCAGTACACTGCTGATGTACCCAATCTTGCCAAATAAAAGAAAAATAACCCCAGTCCAACTTACCGTGGTTCTTCCCGTTTCTAAGTAGCTACCCATCTATTGACTGGGAAGACACAATGGCACCTGACTGACTTGACCGAACGGTGCACCTGTCTTGTGTAGGTTTCAATCGTTCAGAGTAATGTACTATAGTTAAAGAAGTCTGACAAATACGACAAAAAAAGATAACCCGTGTTGCACACCTCTTATCATTAAGAAATCTACTGCATAGCCCTCTTTTTTTATCATAAAACGTGCAGAGAATATCCACTAATAGAAAACAGCGATATAAAGGCATAAATTAAATTTTCAAGGCCAACACTATTCAGTATAGTATATTAATTAATGCCCTGCTAAAACACTGGTCGAAGTTTCGATCCGCCCTGAATTGTCAGGTGGACCGAAACGCTGTCCAGGTTACTTGTGAATCTTTTCAGTTATTTCCTTTACATGTATTGAGTAAAAGTACTCACGGAGAGCTGAGAGAATGAGGTTGTGAGTGCCCACAACTAGCGGGAAGGAGTAACCGACGTGAGCGGTGAGGGGCCCCACCAGTGGATTCACTACCAGCTGCACCAGAGCCTTGGACGAGAAGAGCAATCCCACCCGCCCGTTCTCAGCGATGATGTCTTGTGGAAGCTTCTTGTCCTCCCTTGCTAAAGCTGAGACTTTCTGAGGCTCCTGCTGACGCCTCGAGCCATCGTTAACTTTCGTGTCTCGAAATGTGTGTGTGGTCGTTGTTTTATGTGAGTTAGCCAGCTGAAGTGTCTTTTCCAAAGAGTGCTGGGGAACTTGGGTGCTTCCAGGATGAAGCTGCCGGACAGAGACATTGTCATGTGAATAGTGGAATGTGTCTGGAGATACTAAGTTAGTGTGAGTGTTCTGCAGGAGTAAAAGGGGCGAGCCCATCGGCACCAGGACATCCCTACGTTGTTTATATTTCTGTTTGGAACGACGACCGGATAGTGAGAGGAAGTGGTCTTGTAGTAGATTTTTAATAGAGCCTTCACCAGTGTTAATTTCGTAGATATTCTTATTGTTTATGTTATGGGAAATTCTATCTTTTATCTCATCTGATCTCTTCGACTGTGTATCTTTCAAAGAATTATAATGTATCTCAGCATTGTCAACGGGTTTTGGAGTCTGCATTTTTAAACGTTTCACGTGCACTAAATCGTCGAAACGTTTGCCGGGATTATCAATGGGTTCAGAAGGATTATCAATGGGCTCCGTAAGATTATCAGAGTCTTGGTTAGGGAGCTCACTCCGGTACCGCTTAAGGTTTCCAGCCAAATTAATTTTCTCGCTGAAATTCATTAGATGTTGCAAAGCTAGTTTTGTATGCATGCTTTGGTAGTCAGACACCACAGAGGGTTAGCATCTGAGGAAAACTTCTACCTGTGGAACAGCCATTATTTCTTTCAATACCGGAGTGGGAAATTTTGGCAGCGTACGAATTTCTGTCATCGAGGCTTCAGATGTGGAGTGAGATGGACGATCCTGCAACTTGGGACTTTGAAGAGGTTTAAGTCTCGAGAGGAGAGAGTTGACTGGTTGTTATATATGCCCTTGGGCAAAGTCTTGTAGGTGGCGGTCGTGATGGTATGGTGGTATTAAGATAGGCATCCCTGGCTGTGTGTTGGTGTTCTAGTTGATAGAGATAATCAGGGATGATGGGAACTGTGAACGGAGATACACAGCAACGTTCTTAAATAACATCAATTGATATTTGTATGCATGCTGTACTTAACATTTCAATATTAAAATATAGAATGGAGGAACACTGTAGCAAGCAGTTCTCAAACTCAACCATTTCCACCCAGTAAAAAAAAATCCAATATTATTATATTCATGGTAAAGTGATAAGCCTGTACGGGTCATACAGGCATGATTTACGGAAGGGACGAGTTGCTATAATTTCCTGGATTAAGTAAGAGTCTTTATTAGCATCAAGATACCTCCTGGAAGTGAACTGCAACATCTGTTTAGCCACTGTAGCCTACAACTACGCAAAGCACTCTTCATTAATATGTCGAGGTAATGTCGTCCGTTGTAATACAAGACAAACTTTATCACTGTATAAAATTAAAGTCCAATTTTCATCTAGGGGAAAAATACTATGATCTTGAAAGCATTGTGCGAACCTTCGCCCCAGTTAATATGGAAACTTCTGTTCAATCATAAGAAACTTGTACACTTAAGAGTGGATTTGCAGTTTTGTGAATATACTAGTAAGAAACTTGCCAACATGTCAAGCAGATCTGATGGTGATAACTTTGGGACACATCTCCATGACTGAGAATCTTATCCCTATGATTGGGAGGGACCCTCTACCCACCGTTCTGCGAGAACCTTAACCACCGTTCCGAGGGAACCTTACCCGCTGTCACGCGGGTTTCTTGCCCATGGCCGAGGGGGAACTTTGCCCATGGAGCGAACCATACCCATGGCGAGGAACCTCTGGCGGGGGTTGCTTTACCCATGGCGGGGATACCTAACCAATGGCGAGAGGAACCTTACCCATGGCGAAGGGAACCCTACCCAGCGTTATAAGGTAACTTACCTACGACTGTGAGAAGCATGTTGTCTAGGACGAGAGCTGCGTAAACGAGCAGGATGACAGTGACAGGACTCCTACGCAGGCCCAACACCTCATCCCGCAGCCCCGCCACTCCAACACCTACCTTCAACATACTCCTGAGGAAGAATGAAGAAAAATAAGGGAATTATTGTGACCGTGGGGAAACCTCTAGAGAGAGTAGACATGTTATTCGATCCAAGTTAGAGAAGTTTCCAATTCTTTAGATCAAGAACCCTTCACCGGCATCAAGACTCTCTTGAAGGGATGACACATCGCACTGGACCCTTCAAATGTGCAGTGATGCTGGTAAAGGCCTTTTTGATAAAAGGAATTGAAGTTACTCCACTTAAATAAAATCTGATTACTTCCCATTCTACAGGTGTTACAAGACTTTAGCGCCTCCTCATGAATATAATAAAAGACATTGAAAACCGTTTACTTCATTTTTGATCGCCTGACTTCTTATCCCCTATTTTTACCATTCCGTTAATTTTAAAATTTTTTGGTTCTTAAAAAGAGCCTCTCCTCTTTTGATCCGCCTATTTACTGCTGTTGCTACTACAGGGCTACCAGCACACTATTTTTACTATTATTACCCCTGCTATTGCT
>NC_069440.1:128819-151477 GCF_026875155.1 Cherax quadricarinatus | reverse complement strand
TCTCCTCCAAAATAAATGCTATTTATCACAAATAGTTGACTGGTGGAAAATTTGGAGGAAGGACGCTTTTTCTGTAGTAATATTTGCTTCTCGTTGTGTATATTGCAAAACATACTCAACCCTGCCAATTTGGATTCAGGCCTAATAAAAATACTAATGATGCTATTATACACATGCTAGAACATATATACACTGCAATAGAGAAAAAAGAAGTCCCACTGGGGATCTTCATTGACTTACGTAAAGCTTTTGATACAGTTGACCATGACTTGCTCCACGTAAAATTGTCACACTATGGTATAAGAGGGCACTCCCTCAACTTCCTCAAGTCTTACCTCAGCAACAGAAGCCAATATGTGTACGCAAATGGGGCAAACTCTTCTGCACAACCAATTACAGTTGGTGTCCCACAGGGAAGTGTCCTTGGCCCTCTTCTCTTTCTCCTATACATAAATGACCTTCCAAATGCTTCGCAATTACTCAAACCCACACTATTTGCAGATGACACTACATACGTCTTCTCTCACCCGAGCCCAGTCACGCTAGCCAATACTGTAAATACCGAATTACAGAAAATATCTACCTGGATGAGGACTAACAAACTTACACTAAACATTGACAAAACCTACTTCATTCAGTTGGTAACAGAGTACAGATGCCCCTCTTAACATAATGATAAATGGATCACCTATCACAAAACTAACAGAGGGAAAATTCTTAGGAATCCACCTTGATAATAGACTCAAATTTCATACACATATACATCAAATTTCTAAGAAAATTTCCAAGACTGTAGGCATACTATCGAAGATACGGTACTATGTTCCACAGTCAGCCCTCCTGGCCCTATATCACTCTCTTATTTACCCCTATCTCACATATGGAATTTGTGCATGGGGCTCAACAACAATTAACCATCTCAGACCACTAATTACCCAACAAAAGGCTGCAGTTAGAATGATAACAAATTCTCACTACAGGCAGCACACTCCACCAATATTCAATACACTAAACCTACTCACCATACAAAACATCCATACTTATTACTGCACCTATTACATACATAGAACACTTAACTCTGATATTAACCTCCCCCCAAACATCTCCTTGCCAACCCCAACAGAACACATGACCATAACACAAGGCACAGATCACTCTTTGATGTTCCTCGTGTCCATCTCACACTATGCAAAAACTCAATGCACATAAAAGGCCCTAAAATCTGGAATTCATTACCTGTAAATATAAAAGAAACACAACCTGTTTATAAATTCAAGTCTCTTCTCAAAGATTACTTACTCACCCAAAACCAAATAAATACTGAATAACTGAAAAATTATAAATTGTATATCTTAAATGTTTCTCACAATTATATCACATAAATGTTAAACCTAAAACCCAATCTAACTTTATTATTTTTTAAATTTCACTACCTAACAGAATCACTACCTAACTGAATGCAACCATATGACCTGTCTTTGTAATACTCACTTGTGCTTTATAGTTATCTGTTTACATTAAGGTTTTATCACTGATTTCATCATTGCTTAGTAGCAGCGCTGTATAGTCCTTGTGGCTTAGCGCTTCTTTTTGATTATAATAATAATAATAATCATTGCTTAGTTAATCTTAAGTTAATTTTAAGCCAGCCCGTAATGCTATGCATAGTATAAGTGGCTTTGGCATACTGCTCTTATCTGTATTTTTTTTGTACCTCTGTATGTGTGCACAAATTGGAAATAAATAAATAAATAAATAAATAAAAAATAAATTGCGACCGCTGGTAACTACAGGTTATATGAAATTCACAGTATATGTCTGGTATTTCAAGAAAAAAGAAACTAATGAAAGTCACTCCACTCCACTAAGTACCATTATAATACGGGTTAGTTGCTACTACAACACTGTATTCTGCTATTCACTGGTATCACTAGATTATATGCGAGTACACTAGCAAGCCAGGAAGATTATTAAAACAGCTGACCACTGTGGTAAGATTCTGCCGACTTCTGGTACCTGCCTCTATAAGCTTATCACTTCATTTACAGATTCACCTGTTTTCAAATGACACTTTAGCCTTTATCATCTATATACTAGGGAGCCACTGTAGTATACACTATACACTATGTATACACAATGTTTATCAGGGAGACTTTCTTTTTCCTCTGACAAAGAAAAGTTCTATTATTATTATTTTGCACACGGAACACAGGCCTATGATTCCCCTCTGGCAGTAAACTCTGCTAGGTAGTGCATACGAATTCTCCTTTTTTGACTCAGTATATAATGTTTTCCGCCCAAGATTGGTTCCAGGCGCTAGAGGGATGTATCGTATAGGATTGATGGCACAAATTAGAGTTCTAGAACGTAAGAGCGACCGTGAAAACACAAGAAAACCTGGAGCACAACGAGGCACGCGGCACTGGATGTGACCCAGGCAGTTTACCTGGAGTTTACCTGGAGAGAGTTCCGGGGGTCAACGCCCCCGCGGCCCGGTCTGAGACCAGGCCTCCTGGTGGATCACAGCCTGATCAACCAGGCTGTTGCTGCTGGCTGCACGCAAACCAACATACGAGCTACAGCCGGCTGATCCGGAACTGACTTTAGGTGCTTGTCCAGTGCCAGCTTGAAGACTGCCAGGGGTCTGTTGGTAATCCCCCTTATGTGTGCTGGGAGGCAGTTGAAACAGTCTCGGGCCCCTGACACTTATTGTATGGTCTCTTAACGTGCTAGTGACACCCCTGCTTTTCATTGGGGGGATGGTGCATCGTCTGCCAAGTCTTTTGCTTTCGTAATGAGTGATTTTCGTGTGCAAGTTCGGTACTAGTCCCTCTAGGATTTTCCAGGTGTATATAATCATGTATCTCTCCCTCCTGCGTTCCAGGGAATACAGGTTTAGGAACCTCAAGCGCTCCCAATAATTGAGGTGTTTTATCTCCGTTATGCGTGCCGTGAAAGTTCTCTGTACATTTTCTAGGTCGGCAATTTCACCTGCCTTGAAAGGTGCTGTTAGTGTGCAGCAATATTCCAGCCTAGATAGAACAAGTGACCTGAAGAGTGTCATCATGGGCTTGGCCTCCCTAGTTTTGAAGGTTCTCATTATCCATCCTGTCATTTTTCTAGCAGATGCGATTGATACAATGTTATGGTCCTTGAAGGTGAGATCCTCCGACATGATCACTCCAGGTCTTTGACGTTGGTGTTTCGCTCTATTTTGTGGCCAGAATTTGTTTTGTACTCTGATGACGATTTAATTTCCTCATGTTTACCATATCTGAGTAATTGAAATTTCTCATCGTTGAACTTCATATTGTTTTCTGCAGCCCACTGAAAGATTTGGTTGATGTCTGCTGGAGCTTTGCAGTGTCTGCAATGGAAGACACTGTCATGCAGATTCGGGTGTCATCTGCAAAGGAGACACGGTGCTGTGGCAGTAGGACTAAAGTGTGTCTTGTAAGACTGTAGTGTGTCTTGTAGGACTGTAGTGTGTCTTGTAAGATTAGACTATGTCTTGTAAGACTGTAGAGTCTTGTAAGACTGTAGTGTCTCTTGTACGACTGTAGTGTGTCTTGTAAGACTGTAGTGTGTCTTGTAAGACTAGACTGTGTCTTGTAAGACTGTTGTGTGTCTTGTAAGACTGTAATGTGTCTTGAAAGGGACTGTAGTGTGTCTTGTAAGACTGTAGTGTGTCTTGTAAGACTGTAGTGTGTCTTGTAAGACTACAGTGTGTCTTGTAACACTAGAGTTTGTCTTGTAAGACTGTAGTGTGTCTTGTAAGACTGTAGTGTGTCTTGTAAGACTGTAGTGTGTCTTGCAAGACTGTAGTGTGTCTTGTAAGACTAGACTGTGTCTTGTAAGACTGTATTGCGTCTTTTAAGACTGAAGTGTGTCTTGGAAGACTGTAGTTTGTCTTGTAAGACTATAGTGTGTCTTGTAAGACTAGACTGTGTTTTGTAAGGCTGTAGTATGTCTTGTAAGACTGAAGTGTGTCTTGTAAGACTGTAGTGTGCTTTGTAAGAACGTAATGTGTCTTATAAGACTGTAGTGTGTCTTGTAAGATTATACTGAGTCTTGTAAGACTAGACTGTGTCTTGTAAGACTGCAATGTGTCTTGTAAGACTGTAGTGTGTCTTGTAAGACTAGACTGTGTCTTGTAAGACTGCAATGTGTCTTGTAAGACTGCAATGTGTCTTGTAAGACTGTAGTGTGTCTTGTAAGACTGTAGTGTGTCTTGTAAGACTGTAGGGTGTCTTGTAAGACTGTAGTGTGTCTTGTAAGACTGTAGGGTGTCTTTTAAGGCCGTAGTGAGTCTTGTAAGATTGTAGTGTGTCTTCTAAGGCTGAAGTATGTCTTGTAAGACTGTAGTGTGTCTTGTAAGACTGTAGTGTGTCTTGTAAAACTATAGTGTGTCTTGTAAGACTGTAGTGTGTCTTGTAAGACTGTAGCGTGTGTTGTAAGGCTGTAGTATGTCTTGTAAGACTGCAGTGTGTCTTGTAAGACTGTAGTGTGTCTTGAAAGACTGTAGTATGTCTTGTAGGACTAGACTGTGTCTTGTAAGACTGTAGTGTGTCTTGTAAGACTGTAGCGTGTCTTGTAAGACTAGACTGTGTCTTGTAAGACTGAAGTGTGTTTTGTAAGACTGTAGTGTGTCATGGAAGACTAGACTGTGTCTTGTAAGACTGTAGTGTGTCTTGTAAGACTGTATTGTGTCATGGAAGACTAGACTGTGTCTTGTAAGACTGTAGTGTGCCTTGTAAGACTGTATTGTGTCATGGAAGACTAGACTGTGTCTTGTAAGACTGTAGTGTTTCTTGTAAGACTGTATTGAATCTTGTAAGACTAGACTGTGTCTTGTAAGACTAGACTGTGTCTTGTAAGACTGTACTGCGTCTTGCAAGACTGTAATGTGTCTTGTAAGAATAGACTGTGTCTTGAAAGACTAGATTGTGTCTTGTAAGACTGTAGTGTGTCTTGTAACATTGTAGTGTGTCTTTTAAGACTGTAGTGTGTCTTGTAAGACTGCAGTGTGTCTTCAAAGACAGCAGTGTGTCTTGTAAGATTGTAGTGTGTCTTGTAAAACTAGACTGTGTCTTGTAAGACTGCAGTGCGTCTTTTATGACTGAAGCGTGTCTTGTAAGACTAGACTGTGCCTTGCAAGACTGTAATATGTCTTGTAAGACTAGACTGTGTCTTGAAAGACTGTAGTGTGTCTTGTAAGACTGTAGTGTGTCTTCTAAAGCTGAAGTGTGTCTTGTAAGACTCTAGTGCGTCTTGCAAGACTGTAGTGTGTCTTGTAAGACTGCAGAGTGTCTTGTAAGACCATAGTGTGTCTTGTAAAACTGTAGTGTGTCTTGTAAGACTGTAGTGTGTCTTGTAAAACTGTAGTGTGTCTTGTAAGACTGTAGTGTGTCTTGTAACACTAGACTGTGTCTTGTAAGACTGTAATATGTTATGTAAGACTGTAGTGTGCCTTGTAAGATTAAACTGAGTCTTGTAAGACTGTAGTGTGTCTTATAAGACTAGAGTGTGTCTTGTAAAACTGTAGTGTGTCTTTTAAGACTCTAGTGTGTCTTGGAAGACAATAGTTTGTCTTGTAAGACTGTAGTGTGTCTTGTAAGACTAGTCTCTGTCTTGTAAGGCTGTAGTATGTCTTGTAAGACTGAAGTGTGTCTTGTAAGACTGTAGAGTGCCTTGTAAGACTAGTGTCTTGTAAGACTAGACTCTGTCTTGTAAGACTGTCGTGTGTCTTGTAAGATTATAGTGAGTTTTGAAAGACTAGACTGTGTCTTGTAAGACTGCAATGTGTCTTGTAAGACTGTAGTGTGTCTTGTAAGACTAGACTGTGTCTTGTAAGACTGAAGTGTGTCTTGTAAGACTGTAGTGTGTCTTGTAAGACGGTAGTGTGTCTTGTAAGACAATAGTGTGTCTTGTAAGACTAAACTGACTCTTGTAAGACTGTAGAGTGTCTTCTAAGACTAGACTCTGTCTTGTAAGACTGTAGTGTGTCTTGAATGACTGTAGTGTGTCTTGCAAGACGGTAGTGTGTCTTGTAAGACGGTAGTGTGTCTTGTAAGACTAGACTGTGTCTTGTAAGATAGTAGTGTGTCTTCTAAGACCGTAGTGTGTCTTGTAAGACTGTAGTGTGTCTTTTAAGACTGTAGTGTGTCTTGTAATACAGCAGTGTGTCTTGTAAGACTGTAGTGTGTCTTCTAAGACTGTAGTGTGTCTTCTAAGACTAGACTCTGTCTTGTAAGACTGTAGTGTGTCTTGTAAGACTAGACTATGTCTTGTAAGACTGTAGTGTGTCTTGTGAGACTGTAGTGTGTCTTGCAAGACGGTAGTGTGTCTTGTAAGACGGTAATGTGTCTTGTAAGACTAGACTGTGTCTTGTAAGATAGTAGTGTGTCTTGTAAGACCGTAGTGTGTCTTGTAAGACTGTAGTGAGTCTTTTAAGACTGTAGTGTGTCTTGTAAGACTGTAGTGTGTCTTGTAAGGCTGTAGTGTTTCTTGTGAGACTAGACTGCGTCTTGTAAAACAGTAATTTGTCTTGTAAGACTGTAGTGTCTTGTAAGACTGTAGTGTGTTTTGTTAGACTGTAGTGTGTCTTGGAAGACTAGACTGTGTCTTGTAAGACTGCAGTGTGTTGAAAGACTAAACTGTGTCTTGTAAGACTGTAGTGTGTCTTGTAAGACTGTAGTGTGTCTTGTAAGACTAGACTGTGTCTTGAAAGACTGTAGTGTGTCTTGTAAGACTGTAGTGTGTCTTCTAAAGCCGAAGTATGTCTTGTAAGACTCTAGTGTCTTGCAAGACTGTAGTGTGTGTTGTAAGACTGTAGAGTGTCTTGTAAGACCATAGTGTGTCTTGTAAGACTGTAGTATGTCTTGTAAGACTGTAGTATGTCTTGTAAGACTAGACTGTGTCTTGTAAGACTGTAGTGTGTCTTGTAGGAGTAGACTGTGCCTTGCAAGACTGTAGTGTGTCTTGTAAGACTGGACTGTGTCTTGAAAGACTGTAGTGTGTCTTCTAAGGTTGAAGTATGTCTTGTAAGACTGTAGTGTGTCTTGTAAGACTGTAGAGCGTCTTGTAAGATTTTATTGTGTCTTGTAAGACTGTAGTGTGTCTTGTAAGACTGTAGTGTGTCTGCTAAGGCTGAAGTATGTCTTGTAAAACTGTAGTGTGCCTTGTAAGACTGTAGTGTGTCTTGTAAAACTATAGTGTGTCTTGTAAGACTGTAGTGTGTCTTGTAAGACTGTAGCGTGTCTTGTAAGGCTGTAGTGTGTCTCGTAAGACTGTAGTGTGTCTTGTAAGACTGCAGTGTGTCTTGTAAGACTGTAGTGTGTCTTGTAAGACTAGACTGTGTCTTGTAAGACTGTAGTGTGTCTTGTAAGACTAGACTGTGTCTTGTAAGACTGTAGTGTGTCTTGTAAGACGGTAGTGTGTCTTGTAAGACGGTAGTGTGTCTTGTAAGACAAGGCTGTGTCTCGTAAGACAGTAGTGAGTCTTGTAAGACCGTAGTGTGTCTTGTAAGAGTGTAGTGTGTCTTTTAAGACTGTAATGTGTCTTGTAAGACTGTAGTGTGTCTTGTAAGACTGTAGTGTGTCTCGTAAGACTGTAGTGTGTCTTGTAAGACTGTAAGTCTTGTAAGACTTACAAGACACAGTCTAGATTTACAAGACACAGTCTAGATTTACAAGACACACTACAGTCTTACAAGACACACTACAGTCTTACAAGACACACTACAGTCTTACAAGACACACTACAGTCTTACAAGACACACTATAGTTTTACAAGACACACTACAGTCTTACAAGACACACTACAGTCTTACAAGACATACTTCAGCCTTACAAGACACACTACTGTCTTAAAAGACACACTACAGTCTTACAAGACACACTACAGTCTTACAAGACACACTACAGTCTTACAAGACACACTACGGTCTTACAAGACACACTGCAGTCTTAAAAGACACACTACAGTCTTACAAGACACACTATAGTCTTACAAGATGCACTACAGTCTTACAAGACACACTAGAGTCTTACAAGACATACTTCAACCTTAGAAGACACACTACAGTATTACAAGACACAGTCCAGTCTTACAAGACACACTACAGTCTTGCAATGCACAGTCTAATCCTACAAGACACACTACAGTCTTACAAGATACTCTACAGTCTAACAAGACACACTACAGTCTTATAAGACACACTACAGTTTTACAAGACACAGTCTAGTTTTACAAGACACACTACAGTCTTACAAGACATATTGAGGTCTTACAACACACTGTCTATTCCTACAAGACACACTACAGTCTTATAAAGCAGAGTCTAGTCTTACAAGACACACTGCAGTCTTACGAGACACACTACAGTCTTAAAAGACAGTCTAGTCTTACAAGACACACTACAGTCTTAAAAGACACACTACGATCTTACAAGACACAGTCTAGTCTTACAAGACACACTACAGTATTACAAGACACACTACAGTCTTAAAAGACACACTACAGTCTTACAAGACACAGTCTAGTCTTACAAGACACACTACAGTCTTAAAAGACACACTAGAGTCTTATAAGACACACTACAGTTTTACAAGACGCACTACAGTCTTATAAGACACACTACAGTCTTACAAGACATACTACAGTCTTACAAAACACAGTCTAGTCTTACAAGACACACTACAGTCTTACAAGACACACCACAGTTTTACAAGACACAGTCTAGTCTTACAAGACACACTACGGTCTTAC
Organism: Cherax quadricarinatus; assembly: GCF_026875155.1. Taxonomy (NCBI): domain Eukaryota; kingdom Metazoa; phylum Arthropoda; class Malacostraca; order Decapoda; family Parastacidae; genus Cherax; species Cherax quadricarinatus. The sequence goes on along the minus strand of NC_069440.1, from coordinate 142,708 downwards.
AAGACACACTGCAGTCTTAAAGGACACACTACAGTCTTACAAGACACACTATAGTCTTACAAGATGCACTACAGTCTTACAAGACACACTAGAGTCTTACAAGACATACTTCAACCTTAGAAGACACACTACAGTATTACAAGACACAGTCCAGTCTTACAAGACACACTACAGTCTTGCAATGCACAGTCTAATCCTACAAGACACACTACAGTCTTACAAGATACTCTACAGTCTAACAAGACACACTACAGTCTTATAAGACACACTACAGTTTTACAAGACACAGTCTAGTTTTACAAGACACACTACAGTCTTACAAGACATATTGAGGTCTTACAACACACTGTCTATTCCTACAAGACACACTACAGTCTTATAAAGCAGAGTCTAGTCTTACAAGACACACTGCAGTCTTACGAGACACACTACAGTCTTAAAAGACACAGTCTAGTCTTACAAGACACACTACAGTCTTAAAAGACACACTACGTTCTTACAAGACACAGTCTAGTCTTACAAGACACACTACAGTCTTACAAGACACACTACAGTCTTAAAAGACACACTACAGTCTTACAAGACACAGTCTAGTCTTACAAGACACACTACAGTCTTAAAAGACACACTAGAGTCTTATAAGACACACTACAGTTTTACAAGACGCACTACAGTCTTATAAGACACACTACAGTCTTACAAGACATACTACAGTCTTACAAAACACAGTCTAGTCTTACAAGACACACTACAGTCTTACAAGACACACCACAGTTTTACAAGACACAGTCTAGTCTTACAAGACACACTGCAGTCTTAAAAGACACACTACTGTATTAGAAGACACACTACAGTCTTACAAGACATACTTCAGTCTTACAAGACACTCTACAGTCTTACAAGACACACTACAGTCTTTCAAGACACAGTCTAGTCTTACAAGACACATTACAGTCTTGCAAGACACATTCTAGTCTTACAAGACACACTACAGTTTTACAAGACACACAACAGTCTTACGAGACACACTACAGTCTTAGAAGACACAGACTAGTCTTTCAAGACACACTACAGTCTAACAAAACACACAAGAGTCTTACAAGACATACTACCGTCTAACAAGACACACTGCCGTCTTACAAGACACACTACAGTCTTACAAGAGTTAGTTTAATATGTTTATTATGCACCCCATACCCACCCTGTGGGCGGTAGTCAAAAGATTACAGAGGTACATAATTGGTCCAGGGACTGGACTCCAAAGTTTTGATAGCTGAGCAAGTTAAAGAGGTAATGAACTCACAATTTACACAGGTAATGAACTCACAATTTACAAAGGTAATGAACTCACAATTTACAAAGGTAATGAACTCCAGGTAGGTCTGGTCACAATCATGACAATTTACAAAGGTATTTACAGATTACTGAGGTACGTAATGGGTCCAGGGACTGGGCCCCTGAACTAGGTACAAAGGTAATGAGCTCACAAGTTACAAAGGTAATGAATTCTGTAGAATGGTTACTTACGTTTATACATGGCTACAATCATGAACAAATTATAGTGTAATGAGCAATTCACACTTCCACACCCGGTCACAACTGTAATGAGTTATTGGTGCAAATATTGATTGTTGAGTCACACACACCACACACACACACACACACACACACACACACACACACACGGATGAGTCACAGGGATGTTGGGAAGTATTTCTTCAGCCACAGAGTAGTCAGTAAGTGGAATAGTTTGGGAAGCGATGTAGTGGAGGCAGGATCCATACATGGCTTTGGGCAGAGGTGTGATGGAGCTCACGGCTCAGGGAGAGTGACCTAGTGGCGATCAGTGAAGAGGTGGGGCCGGGAGCTCGGACTCGACCCCCGCAACCTCAACTAGGTGAGTACACACACACACACACACACACACACACACACACACACTCGCATATACAGCAGGCCTAGTGTCTAATCGACATGTGCCTAGGACAAAATGGTAACTAACACACACACACACACATACACACGCACGCACGCACGCAACCACAAATAGGTGAGTACACACACAGACACTCACAGACAAACACACACACACACTTTAGTTTAATATCTTTATTATGCACCCCATACCCATCCTGAGGACACACTACAGTCTTACAAGACACACCACAGCCTTACAAGACACAGTCTACTCTTACAAGACACACTACAGTCTTACAAGACACACTACAGTCTTACAAGACACAGCCTAGTCTTACAAGACACACTACAGTCTTACAAGACACACTACAGTCTTACAAGACACACTACAGTCTTACAAGACATACTTCAGCCTTAGAAGACACACTACAGTCTTACAAGACACACTACAGTCTTACAAGACACACTACAGTCTTGCAAGACGCACTACAGTCTTACAAGACACACTACAGTATTTCAAGACACACTACAGTATCACAAGACACATTGCAGTCTTACAAGACACGGTCTAGTCTTACAGGACACACTACAGTCTTACAAGACACATTGCAGTATTACAAGACACAGTCTAGTCTTACAAGACTCTCTATAATCTTACAAGACACACTACAGTCTTATGAGACACACTACAGTCTTACAAGGCACACTACAGTCTTACAAGACATACTACAGCCTTACAAGACACAGTCTAGTCTTACAAGACACACTACAGTCTTGTAAGACAAACTACAGTCTTCCAAGACACACTACAGTCTTACAAGGCACACTACAGTCTAACAAGACACAGTCTAGTCTTACAAGACACACTACAGTCTTGCAAGACACACTACAGTCTTACAAGACACACTATAGTCTTATAAGACACACTACAGTCTTACAAGACTCAGTTTAGTCTTATAAAACACACTACAGTCTTACAAGACACATTACAGTCTTACAAGACACACTACCGTCTTACAAGACACACTACCGTCTTACAAGACACTACAGTCTTACAAGACACACTACAGTCTTACAAGACACATCACAGTCTTACAAGACACACTACAGTCTTACAAGACACATTGCAGTCTTACAAGACACAGTCTAGTCTTACAAGACACACTACAGTCTTACAAGACACATTGCAGTCTTACAAGACACAGTCTAGTCTTACAAGACTCACTATAATCTTACAAGACACACTACAGTCTTATAAGACACACTACAGTCTTACAAGGCACACTACAGTCTTACAAGACACACTTCAATCTTACAAGACATACTACAGCCCTACAAGACACTCTCTAGTCTTACAAGACACACTACAGTCTTACAAGACACAGTCTAGTCTTACAAGACACACTACAGTCTTGCAAGACACACTACAGTCTTACAAGACACAGTATAGTCTTATAAGACACACTACAGTCTTGCAAGACTCAGTTTAGTCTTACAAGACACACTACAGTCTTACAAGACACAGTACTGTCTTAAAAGACACACTACAGTCTTACAAGACACAGTCTAGTCTTACAAGACACAGTCTAGTCTTACAAGACACACTACAGTCTTGCAAGACACACTACAGTCTTACAAGACACACTATAGTCTTATAAGACACACTACAGTCTTACAAGACTCAGTTTAGTCTTACAAGACACACTACAGTCTTACAAGACACACTACAGTCTTACAAGACACACTTCAGTCTTACAAGACAGAGTCTAGTCTTACAAGACACATTACAATCTTACAAGACACACTACCGTCTTACAAGACACACTGCAGTCTTACAAGACACACTACAGTCTTACAAGACACAGTCTACTCTTACAAGACACACTACAGTCTTACAAGACACACTACAGTCTTACAAGACACACTATGGTCTTACAAGACACTCTACAGTCTTACAAGACACACTACAGTCTTGCAAGACACGCTAGAGTCTTACAAGACATACTTCAGCCTTAGAAGACACACTACAATCTTACAAGACACACTACAGTCTTTCAAGACACAGTCTACTCTTACAAGACACACTACAGTCTTGCAAGGCACAGTCTAGTCTTACAAGACACACTACAGTCTTACAAGACACAGTTTAGTTTTACAAGACACACTACAGTCTTAAAAGACACACTGCAGTCTTACAGGGCACACTACAGTCTTACAAGACACAATACAGTCTTACAAGACACACTACAATCTTACAAGACACACTACAGTCTTACAAGACACAGTCTAGTCTTTCAAGACACAGTCTGTTCTTACAAGACACATTACAGTTTTGAAAGACACAGTACAGTCTTACAAGACACACTACAGTCTTACAAGACACACTACAGTCTTACAAGACACAGTCTAGTCTTCCAAGACACATTACAGTCTTACAAGACACACTACAGTCTTACAAGACACACTACAGTCTTACAAGACTTACTAAAGTCTTGCAAGACACACTACAGTCTCACAAGACGCACTGCAGTCTTACAAGACACACTACAGTCTAACAAGACACACTACAGTCTTACAAGACACACTACAGTCTTACAAGACACAGTCTAGTCTTACAAGACATACTACAGTCTTACAAGACACACTGCAGTCTTATAAGACACAGTCTATTCTTACAAGACACACTGCACTCTTATAAAGCAGAGTCTAGTCTTACAAGACATACTACAGTCTTACAAGACACACTGCAGTCTTATAAGACATACTACAGTCTTACAAGACACACTGCAGTCTTATAAGACACAGTCTATTCTTACAAGACACACTGCACTCTTATAAAGCAGAGTCTAGTCTAACAAGACACACTACAGTCTTACAAGACACTCTACAGTCTTACAAGACACACTACAGTCTTGCAAGACACGCTAGAGTCTTACAAGACATACTTCAGCCTTAGAAGACACACTACAATCTTACAAGACACACTACAGTCTTTCAAGACACAGTCTACTCTTACAAGACACACTACAGTCTTGCAAGGCACAGTCTAGTCTTACAAGACACACTACAGTCTTACAAGACACAGTTTAGTTTTACAAGACACACTACAGTCTTAAAAGACACACTACAGTCTTACAAGACACACTACGGTCTTACAAGACACACTACTGTCTTACAAGATAAAGTCTAGTCTTACAAGACACACTACCGTCTTACAAGACACACTACCGTCTTACAAGACACACTAGAGCCTTACAAGACACACTACAATCTTACAAGACACACTACAGTCTTACAAGACACATTGCAGTCTTACAAGACACAGTCTAGTCTTACAAGACTCACTATAATCTTACAAGACACACTGCAGTCTTAAAAGACACACTGCAGTCTTACAAGGCACACTACAGTCTTACAAGACACAGTATAGTCTTACAAGACACACTACAGTCTTAAAAGACACACTGCAGTCTTACAAGGCACACTGCAGTCTAACAAGACACACTACAGTCTTACAAGACAAACTACAGTCTTACAAGACACACTACAGTCTTAAAAGACACACTACAGTCTTACAAGACACACTACGGTCTTACAAGACACACTACTGTCTTACAAGATAAAGTCTAGTCTTACAAGACACACTACCGTCTTACAAGACACACTACCGTCTTACAAGACACACTAGAGCCTTACAAGACACACTACAATCTTACAAGACACACTACAGTCTTACAAGACACATTGCAGTCTTACAAGACACAGTCTAGTCTTACAAGACTCACTATAATCTTACAAGACACACAGCAGTCTTATAAGACACACTACAGTATTACAATGCACACTACAGTCTTACAAGACATACTACAGCCTTACAAGACACAGTCTAGTCTTACAAGACACACTACAGTCTTACAAAACAAACTACAGTCTTACAAGACACAATACAGTCTTACAAGACACACTACAATCTTACAAAAACACACACAGCCCTTACAAGACCCAGTCTATCTTCAAGCACGGTCTATCCTTCAAGAAAACCCATTACAGTCTTGCAAAACAGTCAGTCTACAAGACAACAGTCTAGTCATACAAGCACAGCCCCTAGTCTCCAGACACACTACAGTGTTACAAGACACACTACATCTTCAACACACACTCGGCTTTACAAGACCACACAGTCCTTACAGCCCACACACAGTCTTAAAAGACACGCTACAGTCTTAAAAGGGACACACTGTAGAATTACAAGACACACTACAGTCTTAGAAGCACATTACGGGTCTTTACAAGACAACTACAGTCTTACAAGACTTACTAAAGTCTTGCAAGACACACTACAGTCTCACAAGACACACTGCAGTCTTGTGAGTCTAATTTAGCCTATCCCACTATCCTAGGCTATCCTACTCTATCCTAGCCTATCCCACAGTCCTTGGCTCTCCCACCCTATCCCACATCATCCTAGGCTATCCTAACCTATCCCACATTATCCAAGGTTATCCTACCCTATCTTACACTATCCTAGGGCCTGGGGAGGTTATACAGGGCCTGGGGAGGTTATACGGGGCCTGGGGATGTTATACGGGGGCTGGGGAGGTTATATGGGGCCTGGGGAGGTTACACAGGGCCTGGGGTGGTTATACAGGGCCTGGGGAGGTTGTACAGGGCCTGGGGAGGTTATACGAGGCCTGGGGAGATTATTAGGGGCTGGGAAAGTTATAGGGGCCTGGAGAGGTTTTTTTTTTTTTTTTTACGGGCTGGGTAGACATACAGGGCCAGGGAGGTTATTAGGTCCCTGGAGAGGTTATTAGGTTGGGAGGTTAAAGGGGCCTGGGAATTTTAACGAGTTCTGGGAGGTTAAAGGGGGCCCTTGGGGGTTTTATTAGGGCCTGCTGAGGTTATTAGGGGCTTGGGAAAGGTATTAGGGCTGGGAGGTTAAGAGGGGCCTGGGGATGTTATTAGAGGCCTGGGGGGGTTTTATACGGAGCCTGAGGAGGTTATTACGGGCCTGAAGAGGTTATACAGGGCCTGGGGAGGTTGTACGGGGCCCGGTAGATTTTATACAGTTCTGAGGTGTTTATACGGGGCCTCTGGAGGTTTTTCATTATTATTTTATATTCAAAAAGAAGCGCTAAGCCACAAGGGCTATACAGCACTGCAGGTAGGGAAGGAAGCGAGAGTATTGGAGGCAGAAGGAGGAGGGATGATCAGTAGGTTACAGAAAACAGGGGCAGGGGATGTACGGGGGTAGAGGGTAGCATGAGATTGAAGTAGAAAGGGCTGAAGGTATCAGGAATTTGTGAAGTAAGTCAGTTTTTGTCAAAAAGTCAATGAAGGTGGGGGGATGAAAGGTGGGTCCATCACGAGAAAGGGAAGGTAAAGAAGAGCAGCGGAAAGCGAGACGGAGGCAAATTCTGGTCTCGTTGATAAAGTGGGCATCCAACAGAATGTGGCTGACTGAAAAGGATCTTGGCAATTCTCACGAGAGGCGCAGGGCGCCCCCTCCCGAGAACCCTGAGTAAGACGTATGGCCAGTTCATGACGGGAGAAGTAGTTCCCAACCCGACACGGGAAAAAACGGCCATAACCTATCCCCGGGTTTTAATAGATTGAAGTTTTTTTGCTGAGCATAGGTGCCCAAAAGTTTTTTTGCCACGGGTGTGAAGGTGGGAAATTTTTCAGCAAAATATCCTAAATGGAATACCTCTATATGAAACTGGGGTAGGTCATGTACTGTTGACCATGCGCAGTGTTGCCTTTTATTCCCTGTACGTCAACAGACCGGGACCCAACAAAAAACAATTTTTTATGCTGGAAAAGTGGGCGTAAAAAAATTGGATACAGGGGACAAAGGGGGTGAAGTGTATCAAATTTTCTTATAGCCTGTAAAGCCAAGGGATCTGAGAAAACCCACAAATGGTGACACGGAAGATGCAATACGGATAAGGCGTAAGGATGGATAAAATTTCAGCAGTAAAAATACTACCGAAATATAAATGCCCTTGTACGACGCTGTCCGGAAATGGGGGGTTATACAGGGCCGGGGGAGGTTATCCCGGGGTCTGGGGATTTTATACAGGCTTGGGGGAGGTTGCCTAGGGTTCCTGTTTTTTTAAATTTATTTCCTTTTTTAGAAATTTCCATTTTTTTTTACTTTGTTTTTTTTAATTTTAATTTTTTTAGTTATATTTCAATTTTTTTTCAATTTTTTTTTTTTTTTAAATTTTTTTGTTTTAATTTTTTTAATTTTCATTTTTTTATCTTTTTTTATTTTTTAGTTATCATTATTTTTTTTTATTTTCAAATTTTTCATTATTTTTCGAATTTTGTTTTTTTTCAGTATTTTATTTTTTTTTTTTCAAGATATATAGCTTTTTTTTCATTATTTTTTTGTTTTGGATTTAGCACAGAAATGTCAGGGTAGTAATCACATATTAATTAAATTTTACTTATCATTGCTAACACTCTGTAATGTAAAAGAACGTGTGTGTTTTTTTTAAAAATTATTTTGTAAGAAAATGTAGGCCTAACACATCAGTAACCAAAGTTTAAAAGGGAAATAATTTCTCAATGAAAATTACATAAAAGCCTAATACTGCAAACAATTTATTTTGGATTTAACTAATAAAAAGGGGACTCAACAAAACTAACCCTAAAAGGCTAAAGAACTACATTACCAAAAACTCTTCAGCGTGTTTCAAATGAATGCACCGAGACTAGAAACTACAGGGGTACCTCGGGATACAAACACTAAAAACTCGAACAATTCGTAAGTGTATTTATTCATCTTTTGCAAGGTTTTTTTTGGGGGTCTGAAATGGATTTTTCTAATTTACATGATTCATTGGGGAAAAATTCGTTCAGTACGGCACTCGAACACCTTCGGGTGAATTAATTCGTACCCCAAAGGTACCACTGTATTTGTATAGGTCAATGATGAATATTTTGCAGTGTGTACTTGCTTACAAAAACGTACTCGGTTGTCTTGTCTTTTTTCCTATTATTATATTATAAGAAATTTGTAAGAGATTAAAGCTTTTGAAGGATATTAGATTAATTTCACTGGGAGGTTTGAACCTTAATGGTCTATAATGGGGGAATGGAAAGGAGTAATTAGATTCGTTTAAGGTAAAAAGGAGGGTAGCCCCAATTCCTTGATTAACTTTTCCCAGCTTTAAGGCCCCCCCCTTGAAGATTTTTGAAAGACTTGCTTTTGCAAAAACCAAGAGAAAACTAGTTTTTCTTTTTGATACATCCCATAAAGTTCTTTGGGATAACATTACAGTCCACAAGATAAAATTGTGAAACCCCCCCAAAAACACTAAAGCAACTACAACACTATCCACATATATATATAAGGGTGTTAGTAAAATGCAAATTTTAAAAATTTACTCTCAACAACGCAACAGCCATTAAAAAAAAATATTTCTTATAATCACGTTTTCACAGGTTTATAAGCCCAACTTTAAAAAAAAATAACCAAGAAAGAGTCTTTTTTTTTCTAGGTTAATTTTGGGTTTTAGTGTTATGACAACACCCATTTACTCCAAATTTAGGAATAAATGTTACTCTTTAAAATTTTAAAAAACAATACAACACAAAAAGTTTTAATTTAAATATTATAACCAAAAAGAAAACTTTTAGAAAAATACACAAACAGAGAAACTTTTCCACATACATAAATAAAATTTTTCAAACAAAAACAGCCCTAAAAATTTTTTTTGTCTTTTTTTGCTTATTTACACATAGTTATCTAATGTTTAGGGGTGAGTTCACGCAAATCAAATAAACCATGAAAACAAAATTTTTTACGTACTACCCAATAAGAAGGGGTATTTCCATTTTTTTAATGCTTCTTTTAAACAAATTTAAAAAGCAAATTAACTTTAATTTTTCATTTAAAATACTAAAAAAAATTTTTACATATGTAATCTACTATATACATGTAATATAACTGTTTTATAGAATATGTAACATAATGTAATGGGAAATTTCACTGACAACATTTTGAAAAATAATTACAGTAAAAGCCCCTTTTCCCTCAACAAAAATCAAACTATGATATGGGGAAAAAATTTTAACATAGAAAAAAATTACACTGTTCCTAACTTTAAAAAAATAGTTAAATTGTTTCCATATGCGTACAGTATCAAATTTTCTATTTTTAATTAAAAAATTAAAAAAAATAGACACTATCACATTAACACAGAGTTAAAAATTTTTTAAATTTAAAATTTTTTACTACCTTTCTTTCCCAAACCCTTGTTAAGTGAGGTTTGGGTGCCTGTGGGGAACTACCCCATGACCCTCAAGAAATGCTAAAGTTTTTATTTCTGAAAATCGGTACTTTATTCATTTATGTAGGTTAATCAAAGTCAAGAAAACGAGAAAAATTTGGTTCAGTCCTCTCAATCTAAAAAACATATGGTGATTCATGTGACCCTTAAAACACTTTTTCTTGTACCTGTTGCCTTGTTCATCTAACGTAAAAGGTCCTGTGGTTTCTGAATATGTGGGATATATTGGGGGAAAAAAATTAAAAGGGGCCCCCTTTAAAATAAGTAATCTCATGACAATTTTTTAGTTGGGTTTTTCCTAGGTTACTAGCCCCCTGAGTTTAAATTTAAATAATATCTTCATCACTGACTATTGCCCTGCCTTCAAAAATTCAAAATGTAAATCACATTGGAGAAAGGGTTAAGTGGCCCGTCATTACATGTCCATCACCTTACCACCCCTGACCTGAAAAAAAGGCCTGTCGCTTAGTTGATTTTACCATTATAAAAGTAGATATTTTTTGGAAAAACCAACATATGTACTTATTGACACACAACACAACTGGATATTTATTAAGACTATTTTTCCAATTGGTGCAGGCCTCCCTTCGGAGGGAAATGGGCAATTCAATGCGCTAAGATATGTTTTGGCCCCAGAAAACCAAAAAACACACCATGGGAATCAAACCCCTTTACATTTTTAACAACATTTCATTTTTTAAAAAAATCAAAGGGGTCAAGAAGATTTTTATATTACCCTTTAATTCCTTGTTTTATCCTGCTTGTTTTTCTAAAAAAGGATGGTGAAATTGGTTATATGGCCATAGTGGGCACAATCTATGCTGGGGAATTTCCCTTGGCCATGACAGCTGAAAACTCATACATGCTATTCACTACCAAAATTTTTTTTTATTTTTTTTTATTTTCACATGGGCCCATTCCCCCCAAGGCAGGGTGGCCCGAAAAAAAAAAAACTTTCACCATCATTCATCCATCACGTCTTTCAGAAGGGGGGCTTTACACTACAGTTTTTTAAACTGCAAAATTTTAAAACCCCCCCTTTCAGAGTGCAGGGACTGTACTTTCCCCTCTCCAGGACTCAAGTCCGGCCTGCCCCGGGTTTTCCCCGAACCCCTTCATAAATTATACATAAAAAAAACGAACTAAGTCCAAAAATTATATTTTTTCTATAATTCCTTTTCCCCCCTCCCTTTTTGCAAAAAAGGGTGGCAAGAAATGGGCATAGTGGGCCACAAACTTGCAAGATAACTTCCGTGGGGGATTCTTTTAGACCAAACAGGACAGTCTGAATCACAGGACTAACTCGAGATTAAAAGGAGGAGGGGTATATTTTTCCCCCTATCAAAAAGCTCTAAATTTTAAATTAATTTTTCATGATCATCCATTGTATTCTGAACCCGCAGACTTGCTTTCTGTTTAGAAAACAACTGGACCTAGGAAGAGTATTGTTTTTACAAACCCGTAGCACAGTATTTTTTTTTTAGAACTGTACTAAACTCGTATTTTTTTAATTTTTTTGGGGGAAAAATGGGTTAACTACCATGGGTCATAGTGGTCACTGAAAAAAACCTATATTCTGAGTCAAGGAGCGTAAAAATCCCCTAGCATCTACATAAACTTAAACATGTCTAAGTTGTTCTTTTCTTTTACATATATCAGACACCCTTTTTTAACACTACATTCATACATAACGTGCCAAGAGATGCCACCCTCCACCTTCTTTATTATGTCAAGTGTCTGCTTAACAGTTGAACCACACCTCTTTCTTTGAAGCCATTGTTAAATTGCACTTTCTTAATATATTAATAAAACATGTAAAAAAAGAAGTCCCCATAAAATTGGGGACTGAATAAATGATGTATGCATGAGTGACAAACAAAATAACTCGGAACAAGGGCCGGGGTGGGTACTAGTCTGTCTAGACAAACATCAGTCATTGGCTTGGTCCCTGATTAAAAATTAACCAGACCCTGCTATGGACAAAATCTGGAATTTTGTCATTTTCCCTTTTGTCTGATGGTTTTTATTTGTCCCGCCAAAGTTTTTGTCCATTTTTGCCAAAATCTGTTAAAGATATATCTTACAAAATATTTTTTTGAATTCTTTAAAAAAATTTTTCACTCTTATTCCCCTTTTGCTGCGTGGGGTCATTATAATTTTTAGAGCCGAGGCTGTGTGGATGGGTGACATGACTCATTCCCTATAGATAATAGCCTCTCCCACTGGCTTGGAAGGGAAATTTCCTACTGTTTGTGACTGCAAGGCCACTAGCAGTTACTGCTCATGCTTAGGGAAAGTGTGAGTGAAAGTGGAAGAGCATGATGCAGGTTTTTAATCATGTTTTGCTTAATTAGCACTAATGTGGTTGTTATCCAAGGGTTTACTCTATATCTTCCACCCCTAGACCACTAGTGTGGTTTTCCCCTTCTTCCCCATGCTCTTGCTGGGTTTCCTCCCAAGTACCTCATTTTATCCACATCCAGGGTAGGCTTATACATGTAACTGGCAATGGTGCAAACAGCTAGGTTCCTGCACGACAATGACATAAGAGCAACACGAGAGGAATAGCACATGTCAGGTTTACACTAAGGGATAGAAACTCAATAGCAATGGCTTGAATTGACAACACACCCAAAATTCTGGCAAGTGTCGAGGTTGCCAGATACCTTCCCTTAAGAACCTCAGCCAACAGTCCTTCCTAAGAGGTGAACAAAGCACCCCTCAATCCTCTTTCCCAAGACTTCACCAAAACCGAATCTTAAATAATAATAAAACTACCATCTGCCAGAATACTGACACATCCCTGAAGCAACTTTCACTCAAGCTACTTCCAAATTGATTGATCTCTTAAAAAAAAAAAAAAAAACAATGAACCCACATCAACCCCCAGACCATATATTAATTTTGCTAGGTTTGGAAATGCCTGCCTAATCATCCCAACCAGGAGAGACAAGCCCACAGCAACAACTGTCCTTAGATAAATAAACAAACTCGCCAAACACAATGTCATCTGCCCTATCCTCCCTGTTTTGCACACACCATTGAAATGCAAACAAAACTTCATATGAAATCTCTTACATTAATACATAATTGATAAAAAAAAAAAAGAGGAGAGGAATAAAGCAGGAGTAATCATATAAATCAATAGTGAAAGTTAAATTACCCATGGAGATTTCATCACAGCCAAAGCTATGCAAGGCAAACACAAATATTGAGTTTCAAACAACAATAATAACTCTTGTAACAATGCTAACAGAATGGAACCATTAATTAAGTTTAAGTATTTGAAGTGTGAAATAGCTGTCATGTCTTTCCCTCCTGGACCTGCATCTGGTTTCACAGGGTTAAGGCAACAAATGAATCAGATGAATGCTTAACACAGCAGGTGGAGGCTGAATAATGCTTCTTGTTTGAGTTTAGTAGACCCCTATTTTCAGGTGCACCCATTAATGCACTAAGGAAGGATGGAAAAAATCAGGCTTCATCAATGTTGATAACTGTTTTCCACCACATCACCCCAGCATGCCCATACTTCATTGGCTTTTCTAGAAAGGAAGATGAGGAGATAAATTAAAATATAAGACAGCCAGAAGTTGACCATGTATTACAAGAATTGCATTCCCATAGTCCATTATAACACTTTGAGTGTTTCACATGAATAATCCCCCAATG
>NC_069440.1:102922-128319 GCF_026875155.1 Cherax quadricarinatus | reverse complement strand
GCTTTTGATCCCTTGAGAATTCATAATGTCTCGTTGATTTGAAATTCCAGGTGTAAAAACAGTGTTTTCCCCTTTTCCCTGCACTGTGTGTGTTGATAAATTAGTACATGTGCAACCATTGAAGCTATGTGTCTAATTTATCAATTTGTGGTTCTCTAAACCCCATTTATCTAGAGTGTTAGTGCCCATGTTAGCAACCTTTGCCTTGGCTCTCTGATTTACCCTTTTTTCCCACTGAAAAACTTTTATCCCCTGCTTTCAACATTTTACGCCCCCCTTTGCTTTTCTCGGAGCTCTCCCCCCTTTTAGTCAGCTTACCTGATCTTAAACTGTCTTCATTCGTCTGATGTGACTCAAGTATTTTTTTTTTTTTTTTCGACTTGGCTCCCCCTGTTGTATCATTCTTCAACAGTCCACTTTTGTTTTTGTTCTATTGTTTACGTCCTGTTCGTCTGTCCTTCATCTCAAAATTTTTTTTTCTCCACGTTTTATATTTTTTCCTTTTCCTCCCCCCCCCTTTCCTCCTTTCATGTTCAGCTAAACCCAAGTTTCTTTATCTTCCCCATTTTCTCCTTCCTTGGGTGCAAAGTTGCCCTCTCTCCCCCGGGCACTTTCCCAACGGTACCCGCATTTTTTTTTCATGTCTGTCCTTCCAGTTTTTGCTCCCCTAAAACTGATTCAGGAATTCTCTTTTCCCTTTCAGAGTTCTGTTCTAAAGTCGGTTTTCCGGCCCTTTTCCCCTGTGGCGTATTACCTATTTGGGGTTGCGGAAGTCATCACAGGGCCCCCCGTGTATTGTGTGTGTTTTATTAATTTGGTTGGGGGGTCGAACATAGCTCGGGCTCCTGGTGTGTGTGTGTTGGTGTGTGTTGTGTACTCACCTATTTGTACTCACTATTTGTGGTTGCAGGGGCGAGCCTAGCCCCTGCCCCGCTCTCCCCGGGGTTTGCTACTGACCCTCTCTCCCCCCCGCCCCATGAGTTTTATCAAACTCGTCTTAAAACTTGTAGGGTTCCTCCCTCCACTATTCTTTTCTAGGATTCACTGCCTTAAAAAACTCTATGACGAAGAAATACTTCCTACTATCTCTCGATCATTTGTGTCTTAAATTCCCCCCCCCCCCCATTTTTGGCCTCTTGTTTCTGTGCCCCCTCCCTGGAACACTGCCCTTGTCCACCTTTCTTTCCCGCAGATTTTATTGTCGTTATCAGTTTCCCCCGACCCTCGTCCCCATGGTAGGGCCGATTTCCCCTTAAACTTTCTTTAAGGGCATTCCCCTTAGCCTGGAACTAACCCTTTTTGCAAACCTTTGTCTTTTTTAGTTTCTTGACGTGCTTTTAATGGGGGGTTTAAAAAGCTGTCTGTTGGGGGGTGACATAACCGGTGTCGTGTTTGAATGTTTTTAAGGTGCGGAAGCTGTTTCTGGGTTTTTTTGCGATTTTGAGCGTTATTGTTGATGGTGCTTGGAAACATTGTGTTTTGTTTTTTTGGGAGGTTTTATTTTGGCCCCCTGTATTTTTTTTTGGTTTTTTGGGTTCCCCTTTTTTGGATTTGCATTTGGGAATTAAATTTTTTCGAGAACCATTTTTGCTGGGACCCCGGGGTGTGTGTGTGTGGTGTGTGTGTGTGGGTTTTTTGGGGTGTGTGGAGCAAAAAGAGGATGTAAGCCACACGGAAGTGTCTCGCTGAGGAAGCAAAGACGAAGCAGTGAACCTCAAGGAGGGTTTAATAGAGAAGACGCTGGGTCTGGGAAAGTGAAAGCCCCCTCTAACCTCGCGCGCGCGCGTATCACCTAGTTGTACTCACCTAGTTGTGGTTGCAAGGTTGATTCATAGCTCCTGGCCCGCCTCTTCACTAGCAGCTACTGGGTCACGTGGTGTTGTGGGGTGTGTGTTTTAGTCACCTATTTGTGATTGCAGGGGTCATTTACAGCTCCTGGCCCCGCCTCTACGCTAGTCGCTACTAGGTCCACTCCTCCCTGCTCCAAGAGCCTTATCGTACCTCTTTTTAAAAGTACGTGTGTGTGTGTGTGTGTGTGTGTACTCACCTAGTTGTGTGGGTGTGTGTGCGCTGTAAAGGTCACGCAGTACACGTACATCCTGGCATGTACATACAAAAATAACGCTTGTTTTAACACTGTTTATTCCATAGAGATTATAATGTGTTTACATTCAGAGTGTGGTGAAGCGGGGGCAGCTGCTGGGTACATGGCAGGATAGGGGATGGCATGAACTTACAGGATAGGGGATGAACTTACAACCTGTTAAGGGATAATCTAGAAAAGGGATGAGAGAATAGTGGCCAGTAGAGAACTGTGTAAACTCCTAAAAGAGAACTACAACAGCCCAGACCGCGGGGGCACGACCCCCGGAACTCCCTCCAAGTACTGCATACACACAAACACACAAAACACACACACACACGCATAGGCAGCAGCTGTGACTCGACCACTGCAACCACAAATAGGTAAGAAACACATAAATACACATTTTGTTGATAAACTATATATATATATTATATTTTATATTATAAATTATATATATATATATATATATTAAATATATATATATATATACGTATAGTATTAATTTTTATATATGCCCTAAGTTACCCATACGTAGCGGGGACACATGACTCACCACACCAGTCAACTCAGAGTTGAGAAGTTATGTAGATAATAAAAGTCTTGGAGAACAAGTCACAATACGGTGACTAGAACAACCCCCAATATTGTAACTTTGTAAATGGTCCAAGTGTGAGCGAAACATCGTGGCGAGTTTCTCCTGTGTGCGGGTTATTTCTCTAAAAATCGTGAAAAAATGAGTAATTGTCTTGAATGTGTTTTTTTTTTAATATTGATTTTGTCCGCAGGGACAGTATCAATGGACAGTGACACTGTACGGGCGTGTCAATGGCAGTGACACTGCCACTAACTTACAGGTTATGGGACAGGTAAACCCCACGCTTCACTGATACGACTTTTTGTGTTGACAAGATTTTGAAACAACCAAGGGTTTTTACCGGGCGGGGTTTGCCCCTCGCGGCAGGGTCGTTAAAAACTCAGGCCAATTTGTAGCCTGATTTGAACTAGTTATGGGGTAAATGGGACACCAACGACTACCTCATGATGTTTAATATATTTTTAAATGTTATAATTTTATTATTTTTAAACGCCGTTTTAAACATGTACAAGTAGTTCGGGCCCCTTTGGGGGTCGGGGGCACCCCTCCAAGGTTAACTTCACCGGTCTCAATAAACCTCCCTGACCCCAAGGATGTGCGCATCACTGGCAGTTCTGGAAACATTCATTAAGACATTTTACCACAGTCCAGATTACAATTTCGCCTCACTACTGTCACCACAACCACTCCCATCACACCACTACACACACACCACCTACCACTGTACCACCCCCCTCCAATACCACTGTCACACCACCATCCCACATACCACTGTCAACACCCCCAAATACATCATACACTGTCACACAACCTTTCACTACCATAATCACTACCACTTACCACCACACCACTACAATCATACACTGTAACCCACCATACCTCACTACCACTGTCACCACACCACTACCATAAATACACTGTCACACACCACTACATCACTACCACGGGTCCCCACCCCATACCATCATAACTGTCACCACCAAAACCACTACCATCACTACCACTGTCACCACCACCACTACCATCACTACCCCTGCCCCACCACCTCACTACATCACTACACTGTCACCACACCACTCCTCACTACCACGTTCCACTCCACTACCATCACTACCACTGTCACCACCAAAATACACACTACCATGTCACCACCACCATACCTCACTACAACTGTCACACCACCACAAACCTCACACACTGTCACCACACCATCACTACCACTGTCCCAAACTAACCCTACACTGCCACACCCACTACCATCACTACCATGTCACCACCACCACACCATACTCCCATGTCCACCAACATACCATCATCCCAATGTCACCCACACTACCACCCTTTAAAAACTGTCACCATTTTACCATTTACCATCACTACCACTGTTCCACTACATACCATCCTCCCACTGTCACCACCACCACTACCATCACTCACTGTCACCACCCACCTCACTGACCATCCTACCACTGTACCACCAACCACTACCATCACTACCACTGTCACCACCACCACTACCATCACTACCACTGTCACCACTACCACTACCATCACTACCACTGTCACCCCCACCATACCATCACTACCACTGTCACCCCACCACACCATCACTACCACTGTCACCACACCATACCATCATTACCACTGTCACCATACCATTACCAGTCCCTTATTCCACTGTCACCCCCTCCATTCACTACCACTGTATTTTAACCACTACATCATACCACTGTCACCACCACCTCATCACTACACTGTCCCATACCTCACACATTAAACAACATCATTTTACCGTCCCACTCCCCACCATCACTACCACTGTCACCACTACCACTACCACAATCCACTGTCCCCACACCACCACACACCACTACCACCTCCATCCACTACCACCACTCCCACACTACATCACTACCACTGTCACCACCACCACTACCAATCATACCACTGTCACCATCCCTCACTACCACTGTCACCACCACCACTACCATCATCCACTGTACCACCACCACTACCATCCTACCACTGTCACCACTACCATCACTACCACTGTCACCACCACCACTACCTCACTACCACTGTCACCACTACCATCACTACCACTGTCACCACCACCACTACCACACTCCCCACTGTCACCACTACCATCACTACCACTGTCACCAACTACCATCACTACCACTGTCACCACCACCACTACCTTCAACTACCACTGTCACCACTACCTCACTCCACGTCACCCCCCCCACCATTTTACACCAAACTACCACTGTCACCCTACCATCACTACCACTGTCACCACACCACTACCATCCACCACTGTACCACCACCCTACCTCACTACCACTGTCCACCACCACCATCACTACCACTGTCACCACCACCACTCACCCCCAAACTACTACTACCGCTACCACTACAACTACCAGCACTACCACCACCCTACCACCCCCACTACCACTACCAGCACTACCACCACCACCACCACACTATACACTACAACTACCACCACTCCCACCACCCCCAAACACCACCATTACAACGACCAGCACTACCACCACCACCACCACTACAACTCCCACCCAGTACCACCACCACCACCACTCTACAACCACTACCACCACAACTACCAGCATTTCCAAAACCACTACTACTACCACTACCACCACCACTACCACTACCAGCACTACCACCCCCTACTACTACCACTACCACCCCCATTACAACTACCAGCACTAACCACCACCCCCAAACTACTATACCACAACCACCACCACTACCACCATTTAACCACAACTACCAGCACTACCACCACTACCACAACCACCACAACTACCAGCACTACCACCACCACTACCACCACTACCACTACCACCACTACTACTCTTACACAACTCCAGGTACTAGAAACAATGTCTTTTTACTGAGATGTTAAATACTCAAACATGAACTCACAATTGCGTCTCATAAAGGCCTTTTAATAATCTTTGTTTACATTCATTTGTTTGCAGTTTGCCTTGCACTGTCTCATGTATACTCAGATATCGCAAACTCGCAAGTGTCTGTGTCAGAACCTTTCCTCCAGCCAAGTGGACGTAAATACAAATCTCAAGGAATTAGTCGAATTAACATTGAACCAGAACAACCCAGGGTTGTGCTGGCAACCTCTCGGGGTTACAACTGGAGGTGGGTTGGCCAAAAATTTTCGCTAGTGGGTTTTGGTTTGAGAAGGATTTGCCTAGTATGGGCCAGTAGGCCTGCTGCAGTGTTCCTCATTTTTTATGTTCGTAGTTTCTAAACCCAGTCAGGAAGCATCTTCTTTGGAGACTTCAGGGTTTAGCCGGCGCTGCTGTTGTAGGCAAGTTACGTACAGATAATAATAATAATAATAATAATAATAATAATAATAATAATAATAATAATAATAATAATAATCTTTATTTCTACAAGTACATGTACAAGGTATATAGTCCTAGCTGACATCATTGACATATTATTATATAGAAATCCGCTTGTTATGAGGAACATTTGGGCAAATTGGTAAATTTTCTCCCAGGATGCGCCCCACACGTCGACTAAACCAGGTACCTTTTACTGAAAGGTAAACCATGGCAGTAGGTGTTTTAAAGGAACACTCCTAATTTTTTAAAACCTTTTCCGGGGATTGAACCCACCCCTAAAGTGTGAGCTGAGGTGCTAGGGGGGTTTGGGTCATTAAGACAATTAAAACAGGGGGTATCTTTATTTTGAAACGTTTCCTTTTTGAGAGGCTTCTTCAGTAAAATTCGGGCCGGGTGTTGTAGTGAAAGAAGTGATGTAATAGTCCCTCAAAAATGGGGAAATTTTTTCTGAGGTGGTCAGTCCTCACGGAGAAAAGTTAGCTCCCCGGTCGACCGCAGTGGGGGGCAACTACAAACACAACACGAAAGGATAAAGCAAGAAAGTTTCACCCCTTGTTTGATCGTGGTGTGGTGGGGAGGAGGTAGGTTAAGTTGGTAAGAATTCAGGGAAAAAGGACAAGTGTTTTTTGACCTGGTCTCAGCATTTTATACCGCCTCTGGAGTTTTTGGGCCCCTAGCCTTTTACCTTTGTACGTTCAGCTATCAAAATTTGGGGGGCCAGCCCCTGGCCCCATTGTACTCTGTAAATTGAAAATCCCTTTGAAACTTTCATGATTGTGCCCCAGACTTCCCTGGAGTTCATTACCTTTAAAAATTGTGGGGTTCTTCCCTTGAAATTGTGATTTTTACCTCTGTAATTTCTCAGCTATAAATTTTTGGGAGTCCAGCCCGGGCCCAATTATGCCCCTCGTAATTTTTTTGACTACGCCCCAGGAGGGGTTTATGGGGTTAATAAAAAACATATTAAACTAACGGGTCACCGATGAGGGTTCCCGTTGGCTCACCGCCCACCCCCTTTAAAATTGAAATTAAGTTAAATATATTTTTTCTGAGGGCAGGATTGGGGTTGGGAGGGGTTTGGGGATTCTCTTGTTTAAAAGCTGTCTTTAAAATGTGCACCCTCAGATGGCCACACCTCTGAGTTACACGTCACATCGATATCAGTTAAAACTACTCTCATTGCAAAGTTCCAGAAACAATACAGCATTTTATTTTTCAGTGTTCGACACCACAGTGCAGGAACCTTGCCACTATGAAACATCCCCTCTACCATTGACAACATTTTAGGAAGCGGAGTCTTCCCATTATACACAAAGCAGAATATAACTAACGCCTAAACCCATTTCCTGGGCCCTAGCAACAACCAGCGCAACATGTAGATACCATCAATAAAAGTACTTTCAGCTGGCAGAGGCACGAGCAACACCCGGCGTTGATTCCCACAAACAACTACAGTGATAGCAGTCATCCTTGAACTTAACACAACTAATTGACTTCACATCACAACTCATGCAGCAGCAGCAGCAGCAGCAGCAGCAGCAGCCTCTAAGGAACCTACACGTGTCTTGAATTATTATTATTATTATAATCAAAAAGTGCCAAGCCACAAGGGTCATACAGCGACGTGTCTTGAAGAAATGCAATTTAAACATTACCGATGTGTGTGTGTGTGTGTGTGTGTGTGTGTGTGTGTGTGTGTGTG
The DNA here is from genome assembly GCF_026875155.1 of Cherax quadricarinatus. Taxonomy (NCBI): domain Eukaryota; kingdom Metazoa; phylum Arthropoda; class Malacostraca; order Decapoda; family Parastacidae; genus Cherax; species Cherax quadricarinatus. Next base: position 120,535 of record NC_069440.1, on the reverse strand, counting down.
TGTGTGTAGACTGTAGAGGAACAAAGATGATGGTCTGGTGTTGTATAACCAAGGTTTGATGTACAGTGTTCAAGTTACCAGTAGGTGCAACACGGTATTTCTTCATTAGACTAATTCTACCTGTCAACTCCACTCTTCATTAAGAAACAAAATATCCAGTGTATCTCCTGCGCTGATCACTCCACAGGTGCCTTGGTGCTACTGGTGAAGAACTCTTGATCCAGATAACTAGAGGTACTGTCCCCCTCCTCGGATCAAAACTGATTGCTTCCCATTCTCCATGCTCTGAATGACCCCTATAAATTTAGAGCCACCTAATTAAAATAGCAGCAAAAATCTGACTTTCTCTCAGAGAGGAGCCAAGCGTCGTAGAGAGTTAACATCAATAATAAGTAATAATCGTATGCACACAAGAGCAGAAATAGTTTGGTGATACCAACAAGATGTGGAAAAAGACATTTATGTACAGTTTAGGACATTTATTAAAAGAAACGTTTCGCCACGAGTGACTTCTTCAGTCCTAATAGAGAGATAACAAGTCCAGGCAGGTTCACCAGGATATCCTGGCCCGGGTCTTCTCCGGTTGGTGACCTTTCCCTGTGGGGGACCGGCCCCATGGGGTGCCCTTTGGTCGTGGCTCCTCATAGGGCGAGTGTCATAAAACATAACAAAAAAACGAGAAATTTTAGGGCGGAGTCGGGTGGGAGCCTCGAGGCTGACCACTGACTTACTCGAAATTTGTTAGTACTCATGTTGGGATGCAGTGTTTCGCCAACAAGGGGTTTTCCCTTTCAGCCCGGGTTTTACAGGGGCTCAAGACTGAGGGACGATTACCAAAAATTTTCCTTCCATCTTCACCATTCATCTCTGGGGTAGGTAAACACTGGAAAACAGTTAGGCAATTTTAAATTCCAAACGTTTCGCCTACCATAGGCTTTTTCAGTCGAATACAGAAAGAAAGGCGGGAACAGAAAGGATGTGAAACGATGAAAATCAATCCATCCCCCTTGAAGTGGGTAGAATTTGAGGTTGTCAGCCCCTCACCTGGAAAAGTTCAGCCCCCAATAAAACCCTGTCGGTATTTTATACCTTTTTGGATTTTCATTCATCTCTTTTAACTAAAACTGGGGAAGTTATTTAAGGGCCGAAATGTTGAAAAAGTGTCAAATTTCTTCACACACGATGTCGGGGGCTGCCTTAAAGAGGAAAAAGGGACCGACACCTCGGGTCGGTACCGGGCCCAAACCCGGGCTGTGGTTCCTACGGGGGACTGGGGGGGCCAAACCGAAATAGCCGGGTTTGATCAGGACCTATCCCCGGGAACCTGGTCGTGGCCCGGGGCCGGGGGGGGTTTTGCCCCCCGAAAAATCCTCCGGGACGGGAAATTTGACACCAAAAAAGGGGGGCTGTTATAGGGACCCATATTGATGCACAAGGGACGCAGCCAAGCGGGATACATCCTCCCGTCGCCTGGTTTGGATTCTGACGGGGGGTCAACGCCTATTTGTGCCCCGGTTTCAATAAGGAAGGTCACGTACACAGCGCTAGGAAACAGGGGGGATGCCGTTAAAAGGGGTTTTGGACACATAACGTATTTTCCAGTATATAAAACTCTTGGAAAATCACCCTTTCGCCTATATGGTCAAGGTAAAGGGTTTAAAAGGGGGCCCTTTGATTTAAAGTTTTAGTAGGGGGTTTCTAATTTTAAGATTATCAATGATTGCAAAATATTTTTTATACGCCCTCGCGCGCCTTATAGAAAGAAAAATACGGTAATTGTTTATGAACATCTATGAAGGAATTCGGGAAAAACCGGGTGGCCGGACTTGAATCCTGGAGGTGGGGAAGTACAGTGACTCCCATCTAAAGGGATTGAGGGGGGTTTACAGTGCGGGAGGTGAGAAGTACATTTGCCTGCATTCTGAAGGTTTGAGTGGGGAAATTTTCAGTCTGGGGGGGGAAAGTACAGGGGCTTGCCTCTAAAGGGAATGATTTGGGAAATGTTAAAAGTGCTGGGGTGAAAGTACAGTGCCTGCACTCTGAAGGATGACTGAGGATGTTACAGTGTGGAGGGGGAGAAGTACAGTGCCTGCACTCTGAAGGATGATGGGGATGTTACAGTGCGGGAGGTGAGAAGTCAGTGCCTGCAACTAAAGGGATGACTAAAGGATTTTACAGTTTTGGGGGAGGGGAAAAGTACAGTGCCTGCACTCTAAAGGATGACTGAGGATTTACAGTGTGGGGGTGAAAGTAAAGTCCCTTCCATTTGGGAAGGATGATGGGGATGTTACAGTGCGGGGGGGAAAAAGTACAGTGCCTGCATTTCTGAAGGATGAGTGAGGTTTGTTACAGTAGGGAAAGGTGAGAAGTACAGTGCCTGCACTTAAAGGGGTTGAGTGGGGGATGTTACAGTGCTGGAGGTGAGAATACAGTCCCTCCCCTTTTAAAGGGATGACTGGGGAAAGTTACAGTGCGGGAGGGGGAAAAAGGTACAGTCCCTTTGCACTCTGAAGGATGAGGGAGGAGGGTTACAGTGCGGAGGTGAGAAGTACAGTGCCTGCCCTCTAAAGGTGAGTGGGGATTTACGGGGCTGGGGGGGGAATTTACAGTGCCTGCACTCTAAAGGGGGATTGAGGATTTTACAGTGCTGGAGGGGGAGAAGTACAGTGCCTGCACTCTGAGGAAAGGGGCGGGGATTTTACATTTCTGGAGGTGAGAAGTACGGGGGCCTGCACTTAAAGGGATAAAAGGTGGGATTTTACAGTGGGGAGGTGAGAAGTACAGTCCCTGCACTCGAAGGATGAGTGAGGATGTTACAGTGCGGGAGGTGGAATTTACTTGTTTGCACTCTGAAGGATGCCCTGAGGATGTTACAGGCTGGGGGTGAGAAGTACAGTGCCTCCCTTGAAGGAGGGACTGGGGATTTTTTCCCAGTGCGGAGGTGGGAAGTACAGTGCCTGCACTCTGAAGGTGCCTGAGGTGTTACAGTGCTGGAGGTGGGAAGAACAGTGCTTGCACTCTGAAGGATGACGGGGGAATTTTCAGTGCTGGAGGGAAAGTACAGTGCCGGCACTCTGAAGGAGGGGCCCGGGGAAATGTTACAGTGTTTGTAGGTAGGAAGACTCCCTGAACTTGAAGGATGACTGGGGATTTTACAGTGCGGAGTGGGGGAATACAGTGCCTCCCCTATAAAGGATAGTGGGGGATTTTTACAGGTGGGGGGGGAAAGTACGGCCTGCATTTCTAAAAGGATGACTAAAGGATGTTACGTGCTGGGGGTGGGAAGTACAGGGGCCCTGCACTCTAAAGGGATGTGGGGAAAATGTTACAGTGTTTGGGGGTGGGAATTACAGTCCCTTTAAACTTGAAGGATGACTGAGGATGTTACAGTGCTGGGGGGGGGGTGGGGAATCCCGTGCCTGCACTAGGAAGGATGAGTGAGGATGTTACAGTGCTGGGGGGGGGAAGTACGTGCCTGCACTCTAAAGGGATAAATGAGGATGTTACATGCGGGAGGGGGGAAAAGTACAGTGCCTGAACTCTAAAGGAGGGACTGAGGGATTTTACAGTGCTGGAGGTGGGAATACAGTCCCCTGCCTCTGAAGGATGCCCTGGGGATTTTTACATGCTGGGGGTTTGGAAAAGTACAGTCCCTCCCAACTCTAAAGGGAATGATGAGGATGTTAATTTGCTGGAGGGGGGGAATTTTCAGTGCTTCACCCTAAAGGGAAAGGGCGGGGATTTTAATGCTTTTGGTAGGAAGTAAAGTGCCTCCCCTTAAAGGGGGAGGGACTGAGGATGTTACAGTGCGGAGGTGGAATTTAAGTGCCTGCACTCTAAAGGATGATGGGATTTTTACAGGCGGAGGGGGGAAATACATTGCCTGCACTTAAAAGGATGCCCTGAGGATGTTACAGTGCTGGAGGTGGGAAGAAACAGTGCCTGCACTCTGAAGGATGAGTGAGGATGTTACTTTGGGGGAGGGTTAAAGAATTTACAGTGCCTGAACTATGAAGGGGTGAGTGAGGATGTTCATGCGGAGGTGGGAATTTAATGCCTGCACTCTGAAGGTGACTGAGGAGTTACAGTGCGGGAGGTGAGAAGTAAAGTGCCTCCCACTCTGAAGGATGATTTGAGGATGTTACAGTGCGGGGGTGAGAAGTACAGGGGCCTTTGAAACTCAAGGGGATAAACTGGGGATGTTACGTCCCTGGAGGGGGGGAAGTACAGTGCCTCATCTGAAGGATGATTTGAGGATGTTACATTTGCTGGAGGGTGGGAAGTACAGTGCCTGCACTCAAAAGGGATGAGTAGGATTTTACGGCGGAGGTGAGAATTTAACATTTGCCTGCACCGGGAAGGATGACTGGGGAGGGTTTCAGTGCTGGAGGTGAGAATTTCCAGTGCCTATTTCTAAAGGGATGGGGGAGGATTTTTACAGGCTGGAGGTGAAAAGTCCAGTGCCTGCACTCTGAAGGAAAAAAATTTTAAAAGGGATGTTACAGTGCGGGAGGTTTGAGAAGTACAGGGCCTGCACCTGAAGGATGAGTGGGGGAGGGGTTTACGGTGGAGGTGAGAAGTACGGGTGCCTGCCCTGAAGGATGACTGGGATTTTCAGTGGGGGGTTTGAAAAGAACAGTCCCTGCCTCTAAAGGAAATACTGGGATTTTTTACAGTGCGGGAGGGGGGAATTAACATTTCCTCCCACTCTGAAGGAGGGACTGAGGTTTTTACAGTGCTGGAGGTGGGAATTTCGTGCCTCACTCTAAAAGGAGGGACTAAAGGAATTGTTACAGTGCGGAGGTGAGAAGTACAGGCCTGCCTCTGAAGGATGACTGGGGAAATTTACGTGCGGTGGGGGAAAGAATACAGTGCCTGCACTTGAAGGTTGATTTGGGGGATGTTACAGTGCTAGAGGGGGGAATTTCAGTGCCTGCCTCTGAAGGATAAACTGGGGTTGTTACAGTGGGGAAAGGTGGGAAGTACAGTGCCTGCACTCTGAAGGATGACTGGGGAGGTTACAGTGCGGGAAGGTGAGAAGTACAGTGCCTCCCACTCTGAAGGATGAGTGGTTTATATGGGGGAAATTTTTTAAATTTTATTTGTAGTTGCTCCTCGGGCAAGGACAGTGAGGGATAAAAGGGGATGAAAGTTTTTTCTACTTTTATGGTTCCTCAGGGGTGGTGGAGACGGCCGTGTGTTTTTTTCCCCCCCTTTTTTTATCGTATTGTTTGGCCCTCCTCTTTTCTGCAACTTTCAAGCCCCGGTTTGGGGGGGGGGTTTTTTTTGGGAAACTTTGGAAAGGTGGAAAATTTAAACCCCCCGGGGGGGTTTTTAAAATTTGTTTTGTTTTATTTTTTTTTTTTTTTGGTTTTTTTTTCTTTTTTTTTTGCCCCCTATTTAATATATATGTTTACGATCAGCAGCAGCACCCAGCAGCAGCACACAACAGGAGTCCCTTTCTTGCAACACTCCGGGCTCTGGGGCCCCAGCTGTTTTTTTCCCCAAGGGAAGGCAATGGAAGAAAAAAAATCCCGTTAATTAAACCGGGGTTTTACCTTTTGCCGCATCTTTGTGACGCAATTTTTACTCGGGGGAGCTGCCTCGGGAAAGACTCAACCTCCCACCACCTAAAACACGCCCATTCTAACACAATGTTCATCCACTTCCCTCAGTGGTCATTTTGGGTCAGTCCAGGGTCGGGGTCAGTCTTTCAGGGGTTTCAGGGGGTCAGTTTCAGTGGTCAGTGGTCAGTCGTAAGTGGTCAGTGGTCATCGCCCAGTGGTCAGGGTCAGGTCAGGGGTCAGTGGTCATCGTGGGGGGTCGTGGCAGTGGGTCAAAAGTGGTCGTGTCAGCCCGCAGGGCGTGGTCAGTCGTCAGTGGTCAGGGGTCAGTCGTCACGTGGGGGCCCACAAAACCCTGAGCTGCTTTGGGGATTTAGCGGGAGGGTTACAAAGCATGGCTTGCTTCTGCAGTGTTTTAAAAACGGGGTTTTGGAGATTTTGAAGGGGAGGCCCTTGCTTCCCAGGGGGGGAGATTAGGAGGTAAAGGGCCCACCTCAAGGGGCCGGGGGAGAGGTTTTGGGGGGGTTTGGGAGATGGGGGGAATGGGGGCTTCTAGCTTAGGTGCAGTCTGTCTCTCACTGTGAGGGGGCCTGTAGGGGGGAGGAAAGAAACCCGGGTCCCAGCGTGGGGTTTGGCAGCCCAGCACCTGCTACAAGTGGCGAGTTGTTCACGAAAAGGGAGGCCCCATCAAGTAAGGAAAATTAAAAGTGAAAATTTTTGAAAAGGGAGGAAAACGCTTCTCTGTTCTCCAGGTGAAAGTACCTTTAGTGGCCAGTGAAGGGGGAAAAAAAAAAAAAAAAAATACTACTGCCCCTGCTAAAGAAAGGGAAGCGCATTCTTTTGGTTGGTTTACTCTCGGGGAAGATATGTTGACCCTGGGTTTTTGTAATAGGAATAAGAAGTTTAGGATAGAGTTTTGGGTTCCCTGGAGCTGGGGTTTGGGGCAAATTTTCAAAAAGACGGATAAAATCATGTCAGGTAATGGGAAAAAGCCCATTTTTCTGTTCATGCGGGGGAAATGTATTTGGGGAAAGGGTTTGGAGAGTAGAGCTGCCCAGAATAAATACAGGTCGCTATAGATTTCATTTAAATCTAAGGGAGGGGTCCCAATAAAAATTTGCAAACTTGCCCAAAGGGGAATGGAGGAAATGAAAGGTTGTCTTTGGGCAATTGGGGTAAATTGCTGGCTAGACAGATACTGCCCAAAGGGAAATTGCATCCCATTCCCTTGACAAATGGGAAAACTTTTTATGGGGAAACATGATATGTATGAAGGGATGGGGTTTTCTCTCTGGGGCGGGGGGGTGCACTTTCAGACTCGATTGAGAAGGCCATTGGGGAAATGCCTATGATTTTAAACTGATGGAAAAATAAAAGGTATGGGGGTTTTTGTGGTTGGGAAAAAAAGAGGTTGCAACACTAGGGTTGGGAAAAAGTAAATGTATAAAAGGCATTCAGCAAGAAGTTTTAAAATTAAAATAGAACAGGTCAGAAAACAAAGGGGGACAGCAGAGGGCGCAAGGGACTAGCTCCCCTTTAAGGGTTTACTATACTAATAGCAGGAGTGTTAGAAATAAGATAGATGAGCCAAAAATTAAATTTCAATGCAGGGGAAAATAGGAAAAATTGCTTAACAAAACCTGGGCCCCCAATCCCGAAAGGGTAGAGAGATGCCCCTCTGAAAGTCACATTTCCCAAGGGATAAAATTTTTCCACATGAAAAGGGTTTAACAGGAAAGGGGGGGGGAGTAGCGATGTATGTCAGGACAATTTAAATTTTTGGTTAGACCGATATTAAAATTTTTAACGTCAGCCACTGAATTGTTTTGGGTTTCAGCTTCTCCGGGGGCCGAAAAAAACTAATTTTGGGTGTGATTTTCAGGGGCCCCCAAATTTTGATAGGGATTGCATAAACTTCTATGGGACGAAAAATTCCCTTTAAGGGATCTACATACCGGGAAAAAGTTGTGCCAATGGGGACTTCAACTATGACAGAAATTTACTGGAGCAATTTGACGGAAATTTAGAGTCGGGGGACTTTCTTGATACGATCCAGGATTGTTTTTTAAAAAAAGGGGTTTTTGACAGAGCCAACTGGGGAAATTTAAAAACCTTACTTGGGTTTTTGCCAGTAGGGAAAAAACTAATTTTAAAAATCTTGAGGGTTTAAAGATGACTTTTGGGGGGAAAAGGGTCACAAAATTTACTCATTTTAACATATATGGAATTCCCCCAATAATGGCAAAACAAGTTCGTCCCTGACCCTTTTGCTTGGCTGATTTCATAGGGCTGAAAAATTTTCCCTTTGGGGGGGCTGAGCTGGAATAAACCCGCTGGGGTTTAAGGGAGGGGTGAGGTTGCCGTTTTAAGCTTTCCAGGGCCCTAGTTCTAGCTGCTCGTCAAATTTTTGTTCCAAAAAGGGGAAAAAAAAAATCAAAACAAAAAAAGATTTCCCAAATGGGATGAACAATAATTAAAATATCTGATTGGTCCAAAAAGAGGGATATATAGGCAAATCAAAAGAGGAGAGGGGGAATTTTAAGGGAAAACGATATATTCAGTTTAAAAAGAGAAATAAAAAAAAGGGGAAAAAAGAAAAGCAAAAAGAGATTATGAGGTTAAAGTTGCAAGAGGGAAACGAAAAACTAACCCAAAAAAGGGTTTTTTTCGGGGGAAAACAGAATAAGATCAGGGACAAGATAGGGCCCCCTCAAAAAATTCCCCGGGGCCCGGGTCCCCTGACAGTTTATAAGGAAAAGTGTAGAAATTTTTAACCCCATACTTCCTCTCAGTTTTTACCCCCGGGGAAACCAGTGATATTTCCCGTAATGATAATTAAAAAGAAAAGGACTTTAAAAAACTGTGCCTTTTAGGGTCCCCAAGTGAATGGGCCTTTGGCAAAAAAGATAAATTAAAACCTAACAAAACCCCCCCCGGGGGGGGGGGGGGGGGGGGGGGGGGGGGGGGGGGGGCCCCCGGGGTGAACTGTATGCAAGGGTTCTAAAGGAATGGGAAAGAGGGGCTTAGCACACCTTTGGTAATCTTTTTTAAAATATCACACAAACTGGGTTTGGGGCCAGAAAAAGTGGGAAAAAGGCAAAAGTGATAACCTTTTTTTCCAAAACAGGTGACAGGTCCTTAGCTTCGAACTTAGACCAATAAGCCTAACCCCCATAGTGGAAAATTTATGGAATCAATAATTGCCGAGGCATTTCGTACCCCCTTGAAAAGCAAAAATTTAATCAACGAATCTACATGGTTTTACAAAGGACGTTCCTGCCTTAGAATTTTTTTAACTTTTTTCACTAAAGGATTTGAGGGGGTAGATCATGGTAACGAATATGAATTGTGTATATGGATTTATAAGGGTTTTGAAAGGGTCCCAACAGAGACTATTGAGGAAAAAAAAAGCACATAAAGAGGAGAAAATTTTTTCCTGATAGAGGCTGGTTGACAAATGGCAGCAGAGAGTTTGATAAATGGGGGAAAAATCGAGTGGGGGAACGTCACGAGCGGGGTTCCCCGGGGGCAGTGTTGGGCCCCTGTGTTCCAATCTACTAAACGACATAGATGAGGGCAAAAGAGCGAATCGGGAATTTTCCCCATACACCAAAATAGGCCGTCGAATTCATTCTGACGAGGACATTTGGCACTCCAGGAAGATTTGAATAGACTGATGCAGTGGTCGGAAAAGGGGTGGCAGATGCAGTTTAATATGGGACAAATGCAAAGTTCTAATATTGGACAGGCCCAATAACCATGCCACATATAAACTAAATAATGTAGATCTTAATATTACGGATTGCGAAAAAGATTTAGGAGTTCTGGTTAGCAGTAATCTGAAACCAAGACAACAGTGCTTAAGTGTTCGCAATAAAGCTAATAAAAATCCTTGGCTTCATATCAAGAAGCATAAATAATAGGAGTCCTCAGGTTGTTCTTCAACTCTAACATCCTTGGTTAGGCCTCATTTAGATTAGGGCTGACAGTTTTGGTCACCGTATTCAGAATGGATATAAATTCTCTGGAAAATGTACAAAGGAGGTGACAAAGATGATCCCATGTATCAGAAACCTTCCCTATGAGGTGACTAAGGGCCCAAAAACTGCACTCTCTAGAAAGACGTAGAATTGGGGGGGATATGATTGAGGTTTATAAGGGGAAAGGGACAGGAATAAATAAAGGGATGTAAAATAGTGTGCTGAAAATATCTAGCCTAGACAGGACTCGCAGCAAGGGTTTTTTTAAGTTGGAAAAATTCAGATTCAGGAGGGATATGGGGAAAGTACTGGTTTGGTAATAGAGTTGTGGATGAGTGGAACAAACTCCCAAGTACCGTTATAGAGGCCAGAACTTTTGTTTTAGCTTTAAAATAGGTTGGATAAATACATGAGTAGATGTGGGTGGGTGTGAGTTAGACCTGATACCCTTGTGCTAACAGGTCGGTTGCCGTGTTCCTCCCTTAAGTCAGTGTGACCTGACCTGACTAGGTTGGGTGCATTGGCTTAAGCCGGTAGGGACTTGGACCTGCCTCGCATGGGCCAGTAGGCCTTCTGCAGTGTTCCTTCGTTCTTATGTTCTTATGTTCTTATGAGTCTGTAACACGACACTGACTCGCGGCTCATACCTTGACGGAGGAGCTGTGGAAACACTCTTGATCCAGGATACACTCTTGATCCAGGAAACACTCTCTGGAGACACTCTTGATCCAGGAAACACTCTCTGGAGACACTCTTCATCCAGGAAACACTCTCTGGAAACACTCTTGATCCAGGATACACTCTTGATCCAGGAAACACTCTTGATCCAGGATACACTCTTGATCCAGAAAACACTCTCTGGAGACATCTTGGGTCCAGGAAACACTCTCTGGGACACTCTTCATCCAGGAAAACTCTCTGGAAACAAATCTTGATCCAGGATACACTCTTGATCTAGGATACACTCTTGATCCAGGAAACACTCTTGATCCAGGATACACTCTTGATCCAGAAAACACTCTCTGGAGACACTCTTGATCCAGGAAACACTCTCTGGAGACACTCTTCATCCAAAGGAAACACTCTCTGGAAACACTCTTGCTCCAGGATACACTCTTGATCTAGGATACACTCTTGATCAGGAAACAATCTTAATCCCGGAAACACTCTCTGGAAACACTTTTGATCCAGGAAACACTCTCTGGAAAACTCTTGATCCAGGAAACACTCTCTGGAAATACTCTTGATCCAGGAAACACTCTCGGAAATACTCTTGATACAGGAAACACTCTGGAGGCACTCTTGATCCAGGAAACACTCTCTGGAAATACTCTTGATCCAGGAAACACTCTTTGGAAACACTCTTGATCCAGGAAACACTCTCTGGAACACTCTTGATCCAGGAAAAAACTCTCTGAAAACACATCATGATCCAGGAAACACTCTCTGGAAACACTCTTGATCCCGGGGAAAAACTCTCTGGAAACACTCATGATCCAGGAAACACTCTCTGGAAAACACTCTTGATTCAGGAAACCTCTATGGAAACACTCATGTCAAAGGGAAAAACTCTCTGGAAACACTCTTGATCCCGGAAACACTCTGGAAACACTCTTGATCCAGAACAGAAAACTATCCGTCTCTTGTATCAAACCTGATTAATTAACTTTCATTACCAAGACACTGCAGGTCCCTTAGGTGTACTCAGGTATAATATTCCCGCTGTAGGGCACATTCGATGCAGCAGCTCCTGGGTGTAGGATACATCGATGCAGCAGCTCCTGCTGTAGGACACATCGATGCAGCAGCTCCTGCTGTGGTAAAATCGATGCAGCAGCTCCTGCTGTAGGATACATCGATGCAGCAGCTCCTGCTGTAGGATATATCGATGCCCGCAGCTCCTGTGTAGGATACATCGATGCAGCAGCTCCTGCTGTAGGATACAGCGATGCAGCAGCTCCTGCGGTAGGATACATCGATGCAGCAGCTCTGCTGCAGGATACAACGATGCAGTTTGCTCCTGCTGTAGAATACAGCGATGCAGCGCTCCGCGTAGGATACATCGATGCAGCAGATCGTGCTGTAGGATACATCGATGCAGAGCTCCTGCTATTGGATACATCGATTTCAGCAGCTCCCGCGTAGGATACATGGATGCAGCAGCTCCTACTGTAGGATACATGGGGTGCAGCAGCTCCTGCTGTAGGATACATGGATGCAGCAGCTCCCGCTGTAGAATACATGGATGCAAACGCTCCTGCTGTAGGATACATGGATGCAGCAGCTCCTGCTTAGGATACATGGATGCAGGCAGCTCCTGCCCGTAGGTTACATTTGATGCAGCGCTCTGCTGTAGGATACATCGATGCAGCAGCTCCTGCTGTAGGATACTCGATGCAAACAGCTCCTGCTGTAGGATACATCGATGCAACAGTTCCTGCGTAGGAACATGGATGCAGAGCTCCTGCTGCAGGTACATCGATACAGCAGCTCCTGCTGTTGGATCATCGATGCAGGGATCTGCTGTGGTTTCATCGATGCAGCAGCTCCTGCTGTAGGATACATCGATGCAGCAGCTCCTGCTGTAGGATACATCGATGCTGCAGCTCCTGCTGTAGGATACATCGATGCAGTAGCTCCTGCTGTAGAATAAAGCGATGCAGTAGCTCCTGCTGTAGAATACAGCGATGCAGTAGCTCCTGCTGTAGAATACAGCGATGCAGCAGCTCCTGCTGTAGAATACAGCGATGCAGCAGCTCCTGCTATAGAATACAGCGATGCAGTAGCTCCTGTTGTAGAATACAGCGATGTAGTAGCTCCTGCTGTAGAATACAGCGATGCAGTACCTTCTGCTATAGAATACAGCGATGCAGCAGCTCCTGCTGTAGAATACAGTGATGCAGCAGCTCCTGCTGTAGAATACAGCGATGCAGCAGCTCCTGTTGTAGAATACAGCGATGTAGTAGCTCCTGCTGTAGAATACAGCGATGCAGTACCTTCTGCTATAGAATACAGCGATGCAGCAGCTCCTGCTGTAGAATACAGTGATGCAGCAGCTCCTGCTGTAGAATACAGCGATGCAGCAGCTCCTGCTGTAGAATACAGCGATTCAGCAGCTCCTGCTGTAGAATACAGCGATGCAATAGCTCCCTGCTGTAGAATACAGCGATGCAGCAGCTCCTTCTGTAGAATACAGCGATGTAGCAGCTCCTGCTGTAGGATACATCGATGCAGCAGCTCCTGCTGTAGATACAGCGATGCAGTAGCTCCTGCTGTAGAATACAGCGATGCAGCAGCTCCTGCTGTAGAATACAGTGATTCAGCAGCTCCTGCTGTAGAATACAGCGATGCAATAGCTCCTGCTGTAGAATACAGCGATGCAGCAGCTCCTGCTGTAGAATACAGCTATGTAGCAGCTCCTTCCGTAGGATACATCGATGCAGCAGCTCCTGCGGTAGGATCATCGATGCAGCAGCTCCTGCTGAAGGATACATCGATGCAGCAGCTCCTGCTGTAGGATACATCGATGCAGCAGCTCCTGCTGTAGGATACATCGATGCAGCAGCTCCTACTGTAGGATACATCGATGCAGCAGCTCCTGCTGTAGGATACATCGATTGCAGCAGCTCCTGCTGTAGGATACATCGATGCAGCAGCTCCTGCTGTAGGATACATCGATGCAGCAGCTCCTGTGTAGAATACAGCGATGCAGCAGCTCCTGCTGTAGAATACAGCGATGCAGTAGCTCCTGCTGTAGAATACAGCGATGCAGCAGCTCCTGGTGTAGAATACAGCGATGGAGCAGCTCCTGCTGTAGAATACAGCGATGCAGTAGCTCCTGCTGTAGAATACAGCGATGCAGTACCTCCTGCTGTAGAATACAGCGATGCATTACCTCCTACTGTAGAATACAGCGTTGCAGCAGCTCCTGCTGTAGAATACAGCGATGCAGTAGCTCCTGCTGTAGAATACAGCGATGCAGTAGCTTCTGCTGTAGAAAAACAGCGATGCAGTAGTCCTGCTGTAGAATACAGCGATTGCAGTAGCTCCTGCTGTAGAATACAGCGATGCAGTAGCTCCTGCTATAGAATACAGCGATGCAGTAGCTCCTGCTGTAGAATACAGAGATGCAGCAGCTCCTGCTGTAGAATACAGCGATGCAGTAGCTCCTGCTGTAGATACAGAGATGCAGCAGCTCCTGCTGTAGAATACAGCGATGCAGTAGCTCCTGCTGTAGAATTACAGCGATGCAGTAGCTCCTGCTGTAGAATACAGCGATGCAGTAGCTCCTGCTGTAGAATACAGCGATGCAGTAGCTTCCTGCTGTAGAATACAGCGATGCAGTAGCTCCTGCTGTAGAAATACAGCGATGCAGTACCTCCCGCTGTAGAATACAGCGAAGTAGTAGCTCCTGCTGTAGAATACAGCGATGCAGCAGCTCATGCTGTAGAATACAGCGATGCATTACCTCCTACTGTAGAATACAGCGTTGCAGCAGCTCCTGCTGTAGAATACAGCGATGCAGTAGCTCCTGCTGTAGAATACAGCGATGCAGTAGCTCCTGCTGTAGAATACAGCGGTGCGGCAACTCCTGCTGTAGAATACAGCGATGCAGCAGCTCCTGCTGTAGAATACAGCGATGCAGTAGCTCCTGCTGTAGAATACAGCGATGCAGTAGCTTCTGCTGTAGAATACAGCGGTGCGGCAACTCCTGCTGTAGAATACAGCGATTGCAGCAGCTCCTGCTGTAGAATACAGTGATGCAGCAGCTCATGCTGTAGAATACAGCGATGCAGTAGCTCCTGCTGTAGGATACAGCGATGCAGTAGCTCCTGCTGTAGAATACAGCGATGCAGTACCTCCTGCTGTAGAATACAGCGATGCAGTAGCTCCTGCTGTAGAATACAGCGATGCAGTACCTCCTGCTGTAGAATACAGCGATGCAGTACCTCCTGCTGTAGAATACAGCGATGCAGTAGCTCCTGCTGTAGAATACAGCGATGCAGTAGCTCCTGCTGTAGAATACAGCGATGCAGTAGCTCCTGCTGTAGAATACAGCGATGCAGTAGCCCCTGCTGTTAGAATACAGCGATGCAGTAGCTCCTGCTGTAGAATACAGCGATGCAGTACCTCCTGCTGTAGGAATACAGCGATGCAGTAGCTTCTGCTGTAGAATACAGCGATGCAGCAGCTGCCTGCTGTAGAATACAGCGATGCAGTAGCTTCTGCTGTAGAATACAGCGATGCAGTAGCTCATGCTGTAGAATACAGCGATGCAGTAGCTCCTGCTGTAGAATACAGCGATGCAGTACCTCCTGCTGTAGAATACAGCGATGCAGTACCTCCCGCTGTAGAATACAGCGATGCAGTAGCTTCTGCTGTAGAATACAGCGATGCAGCAGCTCCTGCTGTAGAATACAGCGATGCAGCAGCTCCTGCTGTAAAATACAGCGATGCCAGTAGCTCCTGCTGTAGAATACAGCGATTGCAGCAGCTCCCTGCTGTAGAATACAGCGATGCAGTAGCTCCTGCTGTAGAATACAGCGATGCAGTAGCTCCTGCTGTAGAATACGCGATGCAGTAGCTCCTGCTGTAGAATACAGCGATGCAGTAGCTCCTGCTGTAGAATACAGCGATGCAGTAGCTCCTGCTGTAGAATACAGCGATGCAGCAGTCCTGCTGTTGAATACAGCGATGCAGTAGCTCCTGCTGTAGAATACAGCGAGCAGTAGCTCCTGCTGTAGAATACAGCGATGCAGCAGCTCCTGCTGTTGAATACAGCGAATGCGTAGCTCCTGCTGTAGAATACAGCGATGCAGCAGCTCCTGCTGTTGAATACAGCGATGCAGTAGCTCCTGCTGTAGAATACAGCGATGCAGCAGCTCCTGCTGTTGAATACAGCGAATGCAGCGCTCCTGCTGTAGAATACAGCGATGCAGTAGCTCCTGCTGTAGAATACAGCGATGCAGCAGCTCCTGCTGTAGAATACAGCGATGCAGTAGCTCCTGCTGTAGAATACAGCGATGCAGTAGCTCCTGCTGTAGAATACAGCGATGCAGTAGTCCTGCTGTTGAATACAGCAAGGTATCTTGCTTAGAAGGAATGTTTGGGTTCCTTAATACAGGAAAAAAGTATCAGCCACTGAGGTAGACCCCTCTTTCTGTCCTTGTTCGTTGGGAAGCGGCGTTTTCTGTGTGTTTGTACGTGGTAAAATGACGCAGCTGTGTTCTTTTTTATGTTATTGTTCTGTAACTGACGTAACTGTGTTATTGTTCTTGGTAACTGACGTAACTGTGTTATTGTTCTTGGTAACTGAAAGTAACTGTTATTGTTCTTAGTAACTGACGTAACTGTTTTTATTTTTCTTAGTAACTGACGTAACTGTTATTGTTCTTAGTAACTGACGTAACTGTGTTATTGTTCTTGGTAACTGACGTAACTGTGTTATTGTTCTTGGTAACTGACGTAACTGTGTTATTGTTCTTGGTAACTGACGTAACTGTGTTATTGTTCTTATAACTGACGTAACTGTGTTATTTTTCTTGGAACTGACGTAACTGTTATTGTCTAGTAACTGACGTAACTGTGTTATTGTTCTTGGTAACTGACGTAACTGTGTTATTGTTCTTGGTAACTGACTAACTGTGTTATTGTTCTTGGTAACTGACGTAACTGTTATTGTTCTTAGTAACTGAAAGTAACTGTGTTATTGTTCTTAGTAACTGACGTAACTGTTATGTTCTTAGTAAATGACGTAACTGTGTTATTGTTCTTGGGAACGACGTAACTGTGTTATTGTTCTTGGTAACTGACGTAACTGTTATTGTTCTTAGTAACTGACGTAACTGTTATTGTTCTTAGTAACTGACGTAACTGTTATTGTTCTTAGTAACTGACGTAACTGTGTTATTGTTCTTAGTAACGACGTAACTGTGTTATTGTTCTTGGTAACTGACGTAACTGTGTTATTGTTCTTGGTAACTGACGTAACTGTGTTATTGTTCTTGGTAACTGCGTAACTGTGTTTTTGTTCTTGGTAACGACGTAACTGTGTTATTGTTCTTTGGGAACTGACGTAACTGTGTTTGTTCTTGGTAACTGACGTAACTGTGTTATTGTTCTTGGTAACTGACGTAACTGTGTTATTGTTCTTATAACTGACGTAACTGTGTTATTGTTCTTGGTAACTGACCGTAACTGTGTTTTTGTTCTTGGTAACTGACGTAACTGTGTTTTTTGTTTTTGGTAACTGACGTAAACTGTTATTGTTCTTGGTAACTGACGTAACTGTGTTTTTTGTTCTTAGTAACTGACGTAACTGTGTTATTGTTTTTTAGTAACTGACGTAACGTGTTATTGTTCTTGGTAACTGACGTAACTGTGTTATTGTTCTTGGTAACTGACGTAAACTGGTTATTGTTCTTAGTAACTGACGTAAAATGTGTTTTTGTTTTTGGTAACTGACGTAACTGTGTTATTGTTCTTAGTAACTGACGTAACTGTGTTATTGTTCTTGGTAACTGAACGTAACTGTGTTATTGTTCTTCGTAACTGACGTAACTGTGTTATTGTTCTTCGTAACTGACGTAACTGTGTTATTGTTCTTAGTAACTGACGTAACTGTGTTATTGTTCTTAGTAACTGACATAACTGTGTTAAATTTTTCTTAGTAACTGACGTAACTGTGTTATTGTTTTTTAGTAACTGACGAACTGTGTTATTGTTCTTAGTAACTGACTAACTGTGTTATTGTTCTTAGTAACTGACGTAACTGTGTTATTGTTCTTGGTAACTGACGTAACTGTGTTATTGTTCTTAGAACTGACGTAACTGTGTTATTTTCTTGAAACTGACGTAACTGTGTTATTGTTTTTGTAACTGACGTAACTGTGTTATTGTTCTTAGTAACTGACTTTAAATGTGTTATTGTTCTTCGTAACTGACGTAACTGTGTTATTTTTCTTGGTAATTGACGCAGCTGTGGGGGGGGGATTTAAGGACATTCAGACGGATCAAGGAATGGAGCACAGATCCGATTCCCTTTCATCAAGATCCCCCCCCTCAAAACC
>NC_069440.1:78134-102422 GCF_026875155.1 Cherax quadricarinatus | reverse complement strand
ACAAAAAAATGAATACAACACTAAGGCTACAACTCTATGAATACAACACTAAGAAAGACTACAACACTATGAATACAACACTAAGAGAGACTGCACAACTCTATGAATACAACACTAAGAGAGACTACAACACTATGGATACAACACTAAGAGAGACTACAACAGTATGAATGCAACACTAAGAGAGACTACAACACAATGAATACAACACTAAGAGAGACTACAACACTGTGAATATAACACTAAGACTACAACACTATGAATACAACACTAAGAGAGACTACAACAGTATGAATGCAACACTAAGAGAGACTACAACACTATGAATACAACACTAAGATAGACTACAATACTATGAATACAACACTAATACTACAACACTATGAATACAACACTAAGAGAGACTACAACGCTATGAATACAACACTAAGAGAGACTACAACACTATGAATACAACACTAAGAGAGACTACAACACTATGAATACAACACCAAGAGAGACTACAACACTATGAATACAACACTAATAATGTTCGCGGCTTTCACTGAGACCCACATAAAGGATCACTTGGACAACGAAATATGGATCCCAGGTTACAACCTATACAGATGTGACAGAGTGAACAGGCAAAAGGGGGGGGTTGGCCTGTACATTGCAGAGTCACTTGTTTGCACAGAACTGCTAAATGCCTCAAATGATGTAGTGGAAGTTTTAGCAGTAAAGGTCGAGAACCAAAACCTAGTCATTGTGATAGTCTACAAGCCTCCGGATGCAACATCCCAGCAATTCCAGGAACAGCTGTTAAAAATTGACCACTGTCTGGAAAACCTTCCAGCTCCTGCACCCAACATCTTGCTCCTGGGGATTTCAACTTAAGGCACCTAAAATGGAGGAATATAGCAAATAATATTGTTGCAGTAATAACACCAGGAGGCAGCTCTGATGAAAACTCACACTCACGCGAGCTTTTAAATCTCTGCACAAAATTCAATTTAAACCAGCAAATAATAGATCCTACTAGACTGGAGAATACACTAGACCTCATCTTCACTAACAATGATGATCTGATAAGAAATATAACCATATCAAAAACAATATACTCAATCACAAACATAATTGAGGTTCAGTCATGTATGCGCGGAGCCCCAGACCGACATAATGAGATTAGTCACGAGGGAGCATTCACCAAATTCAACTTCAATAACAAAACATAAAGTGGGACCAAGTAAACCAAGTCCTAACCGATATAAGCTGGAAGATATACTAAGCAACACAGACCCCAACTTATGCCTAGAACAGATTAACTCGGTAGCACTCGATGTATGCACAAGGCTTATTCCTCTAAGAAAAAGGAGAGTAGATGTAAAACAGAAAGAGACAGGCGCTCCCTTTACAGGCGACGGAAAAAGAATAACAGAGCGGCTAAAAGAGGTCAATAAATCTGAAATGCGTAGGGAGACACTGGTCAGAGAAATAGCAAGCATCGAACTTAAGCTAAAAGAATCCTTTAGGAGTCAGGAATCGCGGGAAGAACTAAAAGCCATAAATGAAATCGAAAGAAACCCAAAGTATTTTCTTCTCCTATGCCAAATCAAAATCGAGAACCCAAAGTCCAGTATTGGGCCCCTACTTAAACAAGATGGGTCCTACACAGATGACAACAAGGAAATGAGTGAGCTACTCAAGTCCCATATGACTCAGTTTTTTAGCAAGCCGCTAACCAGACTGAGAGTCGAAGATCAAAATGAATTTTTTATGAGAGAGCCACAAAATTTGATTAACACAAGCCTATCCGAATGTTATCCTGACGCCAAATGACTTCGAACAGGCGATAAATGACATGCCCATGCACTCTGCCCCAGGGCCAGACTCATGGAACTCTGTGTTCATCAAGAACTGCAAGAAGCCCCTATCACGAGCCTTTTCCATCCTATGGAGAGGGAGCATGGACACGGGGTCGTCCCACAGTTACTAAAAACAACAGACATAGCCCCACTCCACAAAGGGGCAGTAAAGCAACAGCAAAGAACTACAGACCAATAGCACTAACATCCATATCATAAAAATCTTTGAAAGGGTCCTAAGAGCAAGATCACCACGCATCTAGAAACCCATCAGTTACACAACCCAGGGCAACATGGGTTAAACAGGTCGCTCCTGTCTGTCTCAACTATTGGACACTACGACAAGGTCCTAAATGCACTAGAAGACAAAAGAATGCAGATGTAATATATACAGACTTTGCAAAAGCCTTCGACAAGTGTGACCATGCGTAATAACGCACAAATGCGTGCTAAAGGAATAACAGGAAAAGTCGGTCGATGGATCTATAATTTCCTCACTAACAGAACACAGAAAGTAGTCGTCAACAGAGTAAAGTCCGGGGCAGCTACGGTGAAAAGCTCTGTTCCACAAGGAAACAGTACTCTCGCTCCCATCTTGTTCCTCATCCTTATATCCGACATAGACAAGGATGTCAGCCACAGCACCGGTTTCTTCCTTTGCAGATACACCCGAATCTGCATGACAGGGGCCCTTCCACTGCAGACACTGCAAACCTCCGGGCAGACATCAACCAAATCTTTCAGTGGGCTGCAGAAAACAATATGAAGTCAACGATGAGAAATTTCAATTACTCAGATATGGTAAACATGGGGAAATTAAATCTTCATCAAGTACAAAACAAATTCTGGCCACAAAATAGGAGCGAAACACCAACGTCAAAGACCTGGGAGTGATCATGTCGGAGGATCTCACCTTCAAGGGGACCATAACTTTGTATCAATCGCATCTGCTAGAAAAATGACAGGATGGATAATGAGAACCCTTCAAAACTAGGGGGGCCAAGCCCATGATGACACCTTCAGGTCACTTGTTCTATTTTAGGCTGGAATATTGCTGAAACACTAACTCACCTTTCAAGCAGGTGAAATTGCCGACCTAAAAAAAATGTACAGAGAACTTTCACGGCGCGCATAAGGGAGATAAAACACCTCAATTTTTGGGAGCGCTTGAGGTTCCTAAAACCTGTATTCCCTGGAACGCAGGAGGAGAGATACATGATTAAATACACCTGGAAAATCCTAGAGGGACTATACCAAACCGCACACAAAATCACCCACTACGAAAGCAAAAGACTTGGCAGACATGCACCAAATCCCCCCAATGAAAAGCAGGGTTGTCACTAGCACGTTAAGAGACCATACAATAAGTGCGGGGGCCCGAGACTGTTCAACGCCTCCCAGCACACATAAGGGATTACCAACAGACCCCTGGCAGTCTTCAAGCTGGCACTGGACAAGCACCTAAAGTCAGTTCCGGATCAGCCGGCTGTGGCTCGTATGTTGGTTTTGGCGTGCAGCCAGCAGCAACAGCCTGGTTGATCAGCTCTGATCCACCAGGAGGCCTGGTCCTCAGACCGGGCCGGGGGGGCGTTGACCCCCGGAACTCCCCTTCCAGGTAAACTCCAGGTAAACAACACTAGAAAAACAACACTAAGAGAGACTACAAACACTATGAATACAACACTAAGACAAACAACACAGTGAATACAACACTAAGAGAGACTAAAAAACAGTATAATGAAAACACTAAGAGAGCCCTACAACACTATGAATACAACACTAAGGACTACAACACTATGAATACATCACTAAGAGAGACTACAACACATGGATTCAACACTAAGAAGACTACACAACACTATGAATACAACACTAAGAGAGACTACAACACTATGAATACAACACTAAGAGAGACAAACAACACTATGAATACAACACTAAGAGAGACTACAACACTATGAATACAACACTAAGAGAGACTACAACACTATGAATACAACACTAAGAGAGACTACACAACACTATGAATACAACACTAAGAGAGACTACAACACTATGAATACAACACTAAGAGAGACTACAACACTATGAATACAACACTAAGAGAGACTACAACACTATGAATACAACACTAAAGAGACTACAACACTATGAATACAACACAAAAGACTACAACACTATGAATACATCACTAAGAAGACTACAACACTAAGGGATTCAACACTAAGAGAGACAAACACAACACTATGAATACAACACTAAAGAGAGACTACAAAACTAATGAAAACAACACTAAGAAACTACACAACACTATGAATACAACACTAAGAGAGACACAACACTATGAATACAACACTAAAGAGACTGCACAACACTATGAATACAACACTAAGAGAGACTACAGCACTATGAATACAACACTAAGAGAGACTACAACACTATGAATACAACACTAAGGCTACAACACTATGAATACAACACTAAGAGAGACTACAACACTATGAATACAACACTAAGAGAGACTACAACACTATGGATACAACACTAAGAGAGACTACAACACTATGAATACAACACTAAGAGAGACTACAACACTATAGATACAACACCGAGAGAGACTACAACACTATGGATGCAACACTAAGAGACACTACAACACTATGAATACAACACTAAGAGAGACTACAACACTATGGATACAGCACTAAGAGAGACTACAACACTATGGATACAACACTAAGAGAGACTTCAACACTATGAATACAACACTAAGAGAGACTACAACACTATGGATACAACACTAAGAGAGACTACAACACTATGGATACAACACTAAGAGAGACTTCAACACTATGAATACAACACTAAGAGAGACTACAACACTATGGATACAACACTAAGAGAGACTACAACACTATGAATACAACACTAAGAGAGACTACAACAATGTGAATACAACACTAAGAGAGCCTACAACACTATGAATAAAACACAAGACTACAACACTGTGAATACAACACTAAGAGGACTACAACAGTATAAAATGCAACACTAAGAGAGACACAACACTATGAATACAATACTAAGACTACAACACTATGAATACATCACTAAGAGAGACTACAACACTATGGATTCAACACTAAGAGAGACTACACAACACTATGAATACAACACTAAGAGAGACTACAACACTATGAATACAACACTAAGAGAGACTACACAACACTATGAATACAACACTAAGAGAGACTACAACACTATGAATACAACACTAAGAGAGACTGCACAACACTATGAATACAACACTAAGAGAGACTACAGCACTATGAATACAACACTAAGACTACAACACTATGAATACAACACTAAGAGAGACTACAACACTATGAATACAACACTAAGGCTACAACACTATGAATACAACACTAAGAGAGACTACAACACTATGAATACAACACTAAGAGAGACTACAACACTATGGATACAACACTAAGAGAGACTACAACACTATGAATACAACACTAAGAGAGACTACAACACTATGGATACAACACCGAGAGAGACTACAACACTATGGATGCAACACTAAGAGACACTACAACACTATGAATACAACACTAAGAGAGACTACAACACTATGGATACAACACTAAGAGAGACTACAACACTATGGATACAACACTAAGAGAGACTTCAACACTATGAATACAACACTAAGAGAGACTACAACACTATGGATACAACACTAAGAGAGACTACAACACTATGGATACAACACTAAGAGAGACTTCAACACTATGAATACAACACTAAGAGAGACTACAACACTATGGATACAACACTAAGAGAGACTACAACACTATGAATACAACACTAAGAGAGACTACAACAATGTGAATACAACACTAAGAGAGACTACAACACTATGAATACAACACTAAGACTACAACACTGTGAATACAACACTAAGAGAGACTACAACAGTATGAATGCAACACTAAGAGAGACTACAACACTATGAATACAATACTAAGACTACAACACTATGAATACATCACTAAGAGAGACTACAACACTATGGATTCAACACTAAGAGAGACTACACAACACTATGAATACAACACTAAGAGAGACTACAACACTAAGAGAGACTACACAACACTATGAATACAACACTAAGAGAGACTACAACACTATGAATACAACACTAAGAGAGACTGCACAACACTATGAATACAACACTAAGAGAGACTACAGCACTATGAATACAACACTAAGACTACAACACTATGAATACAACACTAAGAGAGACTACAACACTATGAATACAACACTAAGGCTACAACACTATGAATACAACACTAAGAGAGACTACAACACTATGAATACAACACTAAGAGAGACTACAACACTATGGATACAACACTAAGAGAGACTACAACACTATGAATACAACACTAAGAGAGACTACAACACTATGGATACAACACCGAGGAGAACTACAACACAGGATGAAAACACTAAGAACACACAACACTATGAATACAACACTAAGAGAGACTACAACACAAATGGATACAACACTAAGAGAGACTACAACACTATGGATACAACACTAAGAGAGACTTCAACACTATGAATACAACACTAAGAGAGACTACAACACTATGGATACAACACTAAGAGAGACTACAACACTATGGAATACAACACAAGAGAGACTTCAACACAAAGAATACAACACTAAGAGAGACTACAACACTATGGATACAACACTAAGAGAGACTACAACACTATGAATACAACACTAAGAGAGACTACAACAATGTGAATACAACACTAAGAGAGACTACAACACTATGAATATAACACTAAGAGAGACTACAACAGTATGAATGCAACACTAAGAGAGACTACAACACTATGAATACAACACTAAGACTACAACACTATGAATACATCACTAAGAGAGACTACAACACTGTGGATACAACACTAAGAGAGACTACAACACTATGGATGCAACACTAAGAGAGACTACAATACTATGGATACAACACTAAGAGAGACTACAATACTATGGATACAACACTAAGAAAGACTACAACACTATGAATACAACACTAAGAGAGACAACAACACTATGAATACAACACTAAGAGAGACTACAACACTATGAATACAACACTAAGAGAGACTACAACACTATGAATACAACACTAAGAGAGACTACAACAGTATGAATGCAACACTAAGAGAGACTACAACACTATGAATACAACACTAAGAGAGACACAACACTATGAATACAACACTAAAGAGACTACAACACTATGAAACAACACTAAGAGAGACTACAACACAAAATGAATAAAACACTAAGAGAGACTACAACACTATGAATACAACACTAAGAAGACTACAACACTATGAAACAACACTAAGAGAGACTACAACACTATGAATACAACACTAAGAGAGACTACAACACTATGAATACACACTAAGAGAGACTGCAACACTATTGAATACAACACTAAGAGAGACTACAACACTATGAATACAACACTAAGAGAGACTACAACACTATGAATAAAAACACTAAGAGAGACTACAACACTATGAATACAACACTAAGAGAGACTACAACACTATGAATACAACACTAAAGAGACTACAACACTAATGAATACAACACAGAGAAGACTACAACACTATGAATACAACACTAAGAGAGAGTACAGCACAAAGAATACAACACAAAGAGAGACTACAACACATGATACAACACTAAGAGAGACTACAACACTATGAATACAACACTAAGAGAGATTTACAACACTTTGAATACAACACTAAGGCCCGAGACTGTTCAACTGCCTCCCAGCATACATAAGGGGTTTTACCAACAGACCCCTGGCAGTCTTACAGCTGGCACTGGACAAGCACCTAAAGTCGGTACCTGACCAGCCGGGGCTGTGGCCGAAACGTTGGATTGCGTGCAGCCAGCAGTAACAGCCTGGTTGATCAGGTTTCTGATCCACCAGGAGGCCTGTCACAAGGGACCGCGGGGGCGTTGACCCTCAGAACTCTCTCCAGGTAAACTCCAGGTAAACTCCAACACTAAAGACTTCAACCTAAGACTAAAAGCACTAAGACAACTACAATACTGATATAGACTACAAAACAAGATAGACTACAACACTGAGACTAAAAACTTAGATTTACAACACTGAGACTACAAAACTAAGATAGACTACAACACTGAGACTACAAAACTTAGACTACAACACTGAGACTACAAAACTAAGATAGACTACAACACTGACACTACAAAACTAAGATAGACTACAACCTGAGACTACAAAACTTAGACTACAACACTGAACTACAAAACTAAGATAGACTACAACACTGAGACTACAAAACTAATATAGACTACAACACTGAGACTACAAAACAAAGAAAGACTACAACACTGAGCTACAAAACTAAGATAAAACAAACAACACTAAGACTACAAAACTATAATAGACTACAAAAACGGGAGACTACAAAACTAAGATAGACTACAACACTGAGACTACAAAACTAAGAAACTACAACACTGAGACTACAAAACTAAGATAGACAACACTAAACTACAAAACATAATAGACTACAATACTCTTAAACAGTTCATCTTTTTAAACAACTCTGGAGAACATATGAAGTGTGTGGACACAGACGTTCTTACTACAACACAGTGATTGTATTGTGAGTAACAACTGCTGGACCACTCACAGTAACAACTGCTGGACCACTCACAGTAACAACTGCTGGACCACTCACAGTAACAACTGCTGGACCACTCACAGTAACAACTGCTGGTTCATTCACAGTAACAACTGCTGAACCACTCACAGTAACAACTGCTGGGACCACTCACAGTAACAACTGCTGGATCATTCACAGTAACAACTGCTGGACCACTCACAGTAACAACTGCTGGACCACTCACAGTAACAACTGCTGGATCACTCACAGTAACAACTGCTGGACCACTCACAAGTAACAACTGCTGGACCACTCACAGTAACAACTGCTGAACCACTCACAGTAACAACTGCGGACCACTCACAGTAACAACTGCTGGATCATTCACAGTAACAACTGCTGAACCACTCACAGTAACAACTGCTGGACCACTCACAGTAACAACTGCTGGATCATTCACAGTAACAACGGTGGACCACTCACAGAACAACTGCTGGACCACTCACAGTAACAACTGCTGGACCACTCACAGTAACAACTGCTGGATCATTCACAGTAACAACTGCTGGACCACTCACAGTAACAACTGCTGGACCACTCACAGTAACAATTGCTGGACCACTCACAGTAACAACTGCTGGACCACTCACAGTAACAACTGCTGGACCACTCACAGTAACAACTGCTGGACCACTCACAGTAACAACTGCTGGACCACTCACAGTAACAACTGCTGGATCATTCACAGTAACAACTGCTGGACCACTCACAGTAACAACTGCTGGACCATTCACAGTAATAACTGCTGGACCATTCAAAAGTAACAACTGCTGGACCACTCACAGTAACAACTGCTGGACCCACTCACAGTAATAACTGAAGGACCACTCACAGTAACAATTTCTGGACCACTCACAGTAACAACTGCTGGACCACTCACAGAAACAACTGCTGGACCATTCACAGTAACAACTGCTGGACTACTCACAGTAACAACTAACAACACTATGAAATACAACACTAAGAGAGACTACACAACACATGAATACAACACTAAGAGAGACTACAACACTATGAATACAACACAAAAGAGAGACTACAACACAAATGAATACAACACTAAGAGAGACTACAACACTATGAATACAACACTATTAGAGACTACAACACTATGAATACAACACTAAGAAAAGACTACAACACTATGAATACAACACTAAGAGAGACTACAACACAATGAATAAAACCCACTAAGAGAGACTACAACACTATGAATAAAACACTAAGAGAGACTACAACACTATGAATACAACAATAAGAGAGACTACAGCACTATGAATACAACACAAAGGGAAAGACTACAACACTATGAATACAACACTAAGAGAGACTAACAACACTATGGATACAACACTAAGAGAGACTACAACACAATGAATACAACACTAAGAGAGACTACAACACTATGGATACAACACTAAGAGAGACTACAACACTATGAATACAACACTAAGACTACGACACTATGAATACAACACTAAGAGAGACTACAACACTATGGATACAACACTAAGAGAGACTACAACACTATGGATACAACACTAAGAGAGACTACAGCACTATGAATACAACACTAAGAGAGACTACAACACTATGAATACAACACTAAGAGAGACTACAACACTATGAATACAACACTAAGAGAGACTACAACACTATGAATACAACACTAAGACTACAACACGGTGAATACAACACTAAGAGAGACTACAACAGTATGAATGCACCACTAAGAGAGACTACAACACTATGAATACAACACTAACACTACAACACTGTGAATACAACACTAAGAGAGACTACAACAGTATGAATGCACCACTAAGAGAGACTACAACACTATGGATTCAACACTAAGAGAGACTACACAACACTATGAATACAACACTAAGAGAGACTACAACACTATGAATACAACACTAAGAGAGACTACACAACACTATGAATACAACACTAAGAGAGACTACAACACTATGAATACAACACTAAGAGAGACTGCACAACACTATGAATACAACACTAAGAGAGACTACAGCACTATGAATACAACACTAAGACTACAACACTATGAATACAACACTAAGAGAGACTACAACACTATGAATACAACACTAAGGCTACAACTCTATGAATACAACACTAAGAGAGACTACAACACTAGAATAAAAACCCCTAAGAGAGACTGCACAACACTATGAATACAACACTAAGAGAGACTACAGCACTATGAATACAACACTAAGACTACAACACTATGAATACAACACTAAGAGAGACTACAACACTATGAATACAACACTAAGGCTACAACACTATGAATACAACACTAAGAGAGACTACAACACTATGAATACAACACTAAGAGAGACTACAACACTATGGATACAACACTAAGAGAGACTACAACAGTATGAATGCAACACTAAGAGAGACTACAACACAATGAATACAACACTAAGAGAGACTACAACACTGTGAATATAACACTAAGACTACAACACTATGAATACAACACTAAGAGAGACTACAACAGTATGAATGCAACACTAAGAGAGACTACAACACTATGAATACAACACTAAGATAGACTACAATACTATGAATACAACACTAATACACAACACTATGAATACAACACTAAGAGAACTACAACGCTTTTAATACAACACAAGAAGACTACAACACTATAAAATACAACACTAAGAGAGACACAACACTATGAATACAACACCAAGAGAGACTACAACACTATGAATACAACACTAATAATGTTCGCGGCTTTCACTGAGACCCACATAAAGGATCACTTGGACAACGAAATATGGGATCCCAGTTACAACCTATACAGATTGACAGAGTGAACGGGCAAAAGGGGGGGTTTGGCCTGTACATTGCAGAGTCACTTGTTTGCACATAACTGCTAAATGCCTCAAATGATGTAGTGGAAGTTTTAGCAGTAAAGGTCGAGAACCAAAACCTATTTCATTGTGATAGTCTACAAGCCTCCGGATGCAACATCCCAGCAATTCCAGGAACACTGTTAAAAATTGACCACTGTCTGGAAAACCTTCCAGCTCCTGAAACCCAACATCTTGCTCCTGGGGATTTCAACTTAAGGCACCTAAAATGGAGGAATATAGCAAATAATATTGTTGCAGTAATAACACCAGGAGGCAGCTCTGATGAAAACTCACACTCACCGCGGCTTTTAAATCTCTGCACAAAATTCAATTTAAACCAGCAAATAATAGAGCCTACTAGACTGGAGAATACACTAGACCTCATCTTCACTAACAATGATGATCTGATAAGAAATATCACCATATCAAAAACAATAACTCAG
The DNA here is from genome assembly GCF_026875155.1 of Cherax quadricarinatus. Classification (NCBI taxonomy): domain Eukaryota; kingdom Metazoa; phylum Arthropoda; class Malacostraca; order Decapoda; family Parastacidae; genus Cherax; species Cherax quadricarinatus. The sequence continues at coordinate 90,416 of NC_069440.1, read as the reverse complement.
ACACAACATAATTGAGGTTCAGTCATGTATGCGCGGAGCCCCAACCGACATAATGAGATTAGTCACGAGGGAGCATTCACCAAATTCAACTTCAATAACAAAAACATAAATTTGGGACCAAGTAAACCAAGTCCAAACCGATATAAGCTGGGAAGAATACTAAGCAACACAGACCCCAACTTATGCCTAAACAGATTAACTCGGTAGCACTCGATGTATGCACAAGGCTTATTCCTCTAAGAAAAAGGAGGAGTAGATGTAAAACGAAAGAGACAGGCGCCCCCCTTTACAGGCGACGGAAAAGAATAACAGAGCGGCTAAAAGAGGTCAAAAATATCTGAAATGCGTAGGGAGACACTGGTCAGAGAAATAGCAACATCGAACTTAAGCTAAAAGAATCCTTTAGGAGTCAGGAATCGCGGGAAGAACAAAAAGCCATAAATGAAATCGAAAGAAACCCAAAGTATTTCTTCTCCTATGCCAAATCAAAATCGAGAACAACGTCCAGTATTGGGCCCCTACTTAAACAAAATGGGTCCTACACAGATGACAACAAGGAAAAAGAGTGAGCTACTCAAGTCCCAATATGACTCAGTTTTTAACAAGCCGCTAACCAGACTGAGAGTCGAAGATAAAAATGAATTTTTTATGAGAGAGCCACAAAATTTGATTAAACAAGCCTACCGATTTATCCTGACGCCAAATGATTCGAACGGGCGAAAAGACTGCCCATCCTCTGCCCAGGGCCAATCTGGAACTCGTGTTCATCAAGAACGCAAAAAAGCCCCATCAGGGGCCTTTTCCATCCTAGGAGGGGGAGCAGGCCCGGGGGGTCTCCCTTTTAAAAACAACAGACATAGCCCCACTCCAAAAAAGGGGGCAGTAAAGCAACAGCAAAAGAATACAGAAAATAAAAACCAAACATCCCATACAAAAAATTTTTTGAAAGGGTCCTAAAAAGCAGATCACCCCATTAAAAAACCCATCGTTAACAACCCAGGGACAGGGGTTTAGAACAGGTGCCCGCTGTCTAAACAAATGGACCCACTACGAAAAGGTCCTAAATGCAAGAAACAAAAAAAATGCAGTGTTATAATACAGCTTTGCAAAACCCTTTCGAAAAGTGTGCCAGGGCGTAATAACCCCAAAAATGCGTGCAAAGGGGAAAACGGGAAAAGCGGTCGATGGATCTAAAATTTCCTCACTAACAGAACACAAAAGGGTAGTCTCAACAGAGTAAAGCCCGGGCAGCTAGGGTTTAAAAAGCTCTTTTCCACAAGGACAGTCTCGCTCCCCATCTTTTTCCTCACCTTATATCCACTAGAAAAGGTTCACCCACACCCGTGTCCCCCCTTTTGCAGATGACACCCAATCTGCATGAAAGTGTTTTTCCACTGAGACCGCAAAGCCCGGCAGACATCAACCAAAAATTTTTCAGTGGGCGCAGAAACAATAGAAGTTAAACATGAAAAATTTCAATTACCAGATTGGTAAACATGGGGAAATTAAATCTATAGAGTACAAAAAAAATTCGGGCCAAAAAATAGAGCAAAAACCCAAAAACGTCAAAGACCTGGGATGATCATGTCGGGGATCTCACCTTCAAGGACCATAACTTTGTATCATCGCTCGCTAGAAAAATCAGGAGGTAAGAGAACCTTCAAAATAGGGGCCAGCCCATGAGACACCTTAGGTCACTTTTTTCTATCTGGGGCTGGAATATTGTGCACAAAACAGCACCTTTCAAGGCGGGTAAAAATTTGCCGACCTAAAAAATTAAGAGAAATTTTCCCGGCGCGTAACGAGATAAACACCTCAATTTTTGGGGCGCTTGAGGTTCCTAAACCTTTTTCCCCTAACGCAGGAGGGGAGAACTGTTTAAATATACCCCGGAAAATCCTAGAGGGACAGTACCGAACTTGCACACGAAAACCCCCACTACGAAAGCAAAAATTTGGAAAACGTGCACCACCCCCCCCAATAAAAAAGGGGGGTGTCACTAGCACTTTTAAGAGACCCAAAAATAAGGTCGGGGGGCCCGAACTGTTCAACTGCCTCCAGCACACATAAGGGGATTACCAACAGACCCCTGGCAGTCTTAAAGCGGCAGGACAACCCTAAAGTCATTCCGGTCACCGGTTTGGGGCCGTATTTTGGGTTTGCGTGCAGCCAGCACAACAGCCTGGTTGATCAGGCTCGATCCCCCAGGAGCCTGGGTTTAGACCGGGCCCAGGGGCGTTGACCCCCGGAACTTCTCCAGGGAAAAATCCAGGTAAAAAACACTATGAATACAAAACTAAGAAGACACAAAACTAGAAAACAACAAAGACTACAAAAACTGGGGAATACAACACTAAGAGAGCACAACATATGAATGCACACTAAGAGAGACTACAACACTAGAATAAAAACTAAGACTACAAAATATGAATCATACTAAGAGAGACTAAAAAAATGGGTTCAAAACTAAGAGAGACTACACAACACTATGAAACAAACCAAGAGACTACAAATATGAATACAACATAAGAAGACTACAAAAACTAAATACAACATAAGGAGACTACAACACTATGAATCAAAACAAGAGAGACTACAAACTAGAAACACACTAAGAGAGACAACAAAACCCATGAATACAACACTAAAAGAGACTACAACCCCCATGAATACAACACTAAGGGACTACAACACTATGAAACAACACTAAGAGAGACTACAAAAACCCATGAATACAACAAAAGGGGATACAAAAAATAATAAAAACTAAGACTACAACACTTGAATACATCACTAAAAGGGGACTAAAAAACAAAGGATTCAACATAAGGAGACTACACAACACTATGAATAAACACTAAAAGAGCTACAAAACTATGAATACAAACTAAGAAGGGGCTAACAACACTAGAATAAAACACTAAAGAGACTACAAAACCCATGAAAAACACTAAGAAGACTGCACAACACTAAATACAACATAAAGAGCTACAGCACTATGAATACAACACTAAGAGAGACTACAAAAAACTAGAATACAACATAAGGCTCAACACTATAATTCAAAACTAAGAGAGACACAACACTATGAATAAACATAAAAAACTACAACACTATGGATACAACACTAAGAGGATACAACCTAAATACAACATAAGAGAGACTACAACACATAGAAACAAACCCAGAGAGACTACAACACTATGACAACCTAAGAGACCTACAACAAAATGAAAAACACTAAAGAGACACAACACTATGGGTACAGCACTAAAGAGCTAAAACTATGGATACAACAAAGAGGACTTCAACACTAGAACACAACACTAAGAGAACTACAACACTATGGGTACAACAAAGAGAGACTACAACACTATGGGAACAACACTAAGAGAGACTTAACACATGAATACAACAAAGAGAGATACAACACTATGGATACAAAAACTAAAAAAGACTACAACACAGAATACAACACTAAAAAGAGACTACAACAATGGAATACAACATAAGAGAGCCTACAACACATGAATAAAACACTAAGGGCACAACACTGTGAATACAACACTAAAGAGAACTACAAAAGTATAATCAACACTAAGAGAGACTACAACACTAGAAAACATACTAAGACTACAACACTATGAAACATCACTAAGAGAGAACAACACTTGATTCAACACTAAGAAGACTCACAAAACATGAAAACAACACTAAGAGAGACTACAACACTATGAATACAACACAAGAGAATACACAACACTAGAAACAACACAAGAGAGACTACAAAACTAGAATACCACTAAGAGAGACGCAAAAACTATGAAAACAAAACCCAAGAGAGACACAGCACAAAAAATACAAAAACAAGACTACAACACTATGAATACAACATAAGAAGACACAACACTATGAAAACAACACAAGGCTACAAACTATGAATACAACACTAAAAGACTACAACAAAAAGAAAACAAAACTAAGAAGACTCAACACTATGGGAAAAAACACAAAGAACACAAAACATGATACAAATAAGAAGACTACAACCTATGGGAAAAAACCGAGGAGACTACAACACTATGGATCAACACTAAGAGACACACAAAACTATGAATACAACAAAGAAGACAAAACACAAGGGTACAACACTAAGAGAGACACACATATGGATACAACCCTAAGAGAACTTCAAAAACTTGTAAAAAACACTAAGGAGACTACAAAAACATGGGAAAAACAATAAGAGAGACAAAAACACTATGGTACAACACTAAGAGAGACTTCAACACTATGAATACAACACTAAGAAGGGCTACCACACTATGGATACAACACTAAGGAGACTACAACACTATGAATACAACACAGAGAGACACAAAAAGTGAATACAACCTAAGAGGACTACAAACTATGAATACAACCTAAGACTACAACACTGTGAATACAACATAAAGAGATAAACAGTATGAATGCAACACTAAAGAGACACAACACTATGAATAAAAAAAGATACAAAACCCAGAATACATCACAAAAAGAGACAAACACTATGGATTAACCTAAGAGAGTACACAAAACTATGAAACAACATAAGAGAGACTACAACATTGAATACAAAACAAAGAGACTCACAACACATGAATACAAAAACAAAAGAGCTACAACACTATGAAAACAACACTAAGAGAGATGCACAACACTATGAATACAACACTAAGAGAGACTACAGCCTATGAAAAAACCTAAAACTACAACACTATAAAAAAAAACACTAAGAGAGACTACAAAAATATAATACCACATAAGGCTACAACCATGAATACAACACTAAGAGAGACACAACACTATGAATAAAACACTAAGAGAGACACAACACATGGGTACCACTAAGAGAGACTACAAACTATAAATACAACACTAAAGAGACTACAAAACTTGGATAAACACCGAGAGAGCTACAAACCCCGGTGCAAAACTAAGAACCCAACACATGAAAACAACACTAAAAGAGACTACAAACATGGATACAACCCAAAAAAGATTACAAACTATGGATACAAAACTAAGAAACTTCAAAACTATGAAAACAACACTAAGAGAACTCAAAACTATGGTACAAAACAAAAAGACACAACACAGGTCAACACTAAGAGGACTTCAAAACTATGAATCAACACAAGAGAGACTAAAAACACTATGGGAAACAACACTAAAGAGAAACAACACAAATGAAACACATAAAGAGACACAACAATGTGAATACAAAACTAAAGAGACTAAAACCCTATGAAAAAACACTAAGGAGAAAACATATTAATGCAACACTAAAAGAGCTACAACACTATAATACAAAACTAAGACTAAACATTGAATACACACTAAAGAGAAAAACACTGTGGATACAACCTAAGAGAACTACAACCTATGGATGCAAACCCAAGGAGACAAAAAATATAGGAAAACCCTAAGAGAGACTACAATACTATGGATACAACACTAAGAGAGATACAAAACTATGAAACAAAAAAGAAGACAAAACACCCATAAAAAAAACACTAAGAGAGACACAACACTAAGAATACAAACTAAGAGAACTACAACACTAAGAATACAACACTAAAAGAGGGCTCAACATATGAATGCAACACAAAAAGAGAACAAAACACAAAAAAAAACAACACTAAAGACTACAACACTAGAATACAACACTAAGAAGACTACAAAAAACTAAATGAATACAAAATGAAGGGCTACAAAAATATGAATACAACACTAAGAGAGACTACAACACTTGAAACACACAAGAGAGACACAACACATGAATACAACACAAGAGGAAAATACAACACTATGAAAACAACCTGGAGACACAACACATGAAAATACAAACTAAGGGGATAAACACTTGTACAACACTAAAAGAGACAAAAACACATGAAAACAACAAAGAAGACTACAAACTAGAAAAAACACTAAGAGAACTAAACACTATGAAACAACACTAAGAGAGACTAAACACTATAAAACAACACTAAGAGAACACAACCCATGAAAACAACACTAAAAGGGGACACAAAAATAGAAACAAAACTAAGAGAGAGTACAAATTGAATACAACACTAAAGAGATACAACCTAGAATACAAAACTAAGAGGACTAAAACACTATGAAACAAAACAAGAGAACACAACACTTTTTAATACAAACTAACCCGGAAATGTTCACTGCCCCCGCATAATAAGGGGATTTCCAACAGACCCCCCGGCAGTCTTCAAGCTGGCACTGGACAACACCCGAAATCGGTACCTGACCGGGGCGTGGGTCGTACTTGGATTTCGTGCGCCAGCAGTAAAAACCTGGTTGACAGGGGTCTGATCCACCAGGAGGCCTGGTCACAAGGCGACCGCGGGGGCGTTTTTACCCTTTAGAAAAATCTCTCCAGGTAAATCCAGTAAACCCAACACAAGACTCAACCTAAGACTACAGCCTAAGAAACTACAAAGATAAGAAAAAACTAAGATAAATAAACACTGAACACAAAAAATTAGACTAACACTGAGACTACAAAACTAAGATAGACTACAAAAAACTGAGGGGCCCCCCAAAAATTAGACTACAAAAAACTGAGACTACAAAAATAAGATAGACACAAAACGCACTACAAAACTAAGATAACACAACACTGAACTACAAAAATTAGACTACAACACTGAGATCAAAAAATAAGATAACTACAACACTGAACTCCAAAACTAAGATAGACTCCCTGAACTACAAAACTAAAATAGACTACAACACGAGATACAAAACTAAATAGACTACAAAACTAAAACTACAAAAATAAAAACACAAATGGATACAAAACTAAGATAGCACAACACTGAGACTACAAAACTAAGATAATACAAAACTGAGACTACAAAACTAAGATAGACAACACTAAGACTACAAAACTATAAAAACACAATACTCTTAAACATTCATTTTTTAACAACCTGGGAAATAGAATGTGTGGACACAGACGTTTTTACTATAACACAGTGATTGTATTGTGATAAAACTGCTGGACCACTCACAGTAACAAACTGTGGACCACTCCAGTAACAATGCTGACCACTCACATAACAACGCTGGACCACTCACATAAAAACTGCTGGTTCAATTTACAGTAAAAACTGCTGAACCCCTCACGTAAAACTGCTGGACCCCCTCACGAACAAATGTTGGGTCATTCACAAACAACGCTGGACCACTCCAGTAACAACTGCTGGACCCTCACGTAACAACTGTGGAACCTCACGTAACAAAGCGACCCCCCAGTAACAACTCTGGACCACTCACGTAACAACTGCTGAACCACTCACGTAACAACTGGGACCCCTCACATAAAAACGCTGGATCTTCCAGTAACAACTCCCTGAACCCCCACAGTAACAACTGCTGGACCACCCAGTAAAAAACTGCTGGATCTTTACAAAAAACTGCTGGACCATCACAGTAAAAACTGTGGACACCAAGAACAAAAATGCTGGACCACTCACAGAAAAAACTGCTGGATCATTCACAAACAACTGCGGGCCATCACAGTAACAATGCTGGGCCCCCTACAGTAACAATTGCGGACCCACTCACAGTAACAACTGCTGGACCCTCACAGTAACAATGTGGACTTCCATAAAAATCTGTGACCATTCACTGTAACAACGCCGGGCCACTCACGAAACTGTGGACCACTCACGCAACAACTGCTGGATCACTCACAGTAATAACTGATGGACCACTCACAGTAACAACTGCTGGACCACTCACAGTAACAACTGCTGGACCACTCACAGTAACAACTGCTGGACCATTCACAGTAACAACTGCTGGACTACTCACAGTAACAACTAACAACACTATGAATACAACACTAAGAGAGACTACACAACACTATGAATACAACACTAAGAGAGACTACAACACTATGAATACAACACTAAGAGAGACTACAACAGTATGAATGCAACACTAAGAGAGACTACAACACTATGAATACAACACTAAGAGAGACTACAACACTATGAATACAACACTAAGAGAGACTACAACACTATGAATACAACACTAAGAGAGACTACAACACTATGAATACAACACTAAGAGAGACTACAACACTATGAATACAACACTAAGAGAGACTACAACACTATGAATACAACACTAAGAGAGACTACAACACTATGAATACAACACTAAGAGAGACTACAACACTATGAATACAACACTAAGAGAGACTACAACACTATGAATACAACACTAAGAGAGACTACAACACTATGAATACAACACTAAGAGAGACTACAACACTATGAATACAACACTAAGAGAGACTACAACACTATGAATACAACACTAAGAGAGACTACAACACTATGAATACAACACTAAGAGAGACTACAACACTATGAATACAACACTAAGAGAGACTACAACACTATGAATACAACACTAAGAGAGAGTACAACACTATGAATACAACACTAAGAGAGACTACAACACTATGAATACAACACTAAGAGAGACTACAACACTATGAATACAACACTAAGAGAGACTACAACACTTTGAATACAACACTAAGGCCCGAGACTGTTCAACTGCCTCCCAGCATACATAAGGGGGATTACCAACAGACCCCTGGCAGTCTTCAAGCTGGCACTGGACAAGCACCTGAAGTCGGTACCTGACCAGCCGGGCTGTGGCTCGTACGTTGGATTGCGTGCAGCCAGCAGTAACAGCCTGGTTGATCAGGCTCTGATCCACCAGGAGGCCTGGTCACAAGGCGGACCGCGGGGGCGTTGACCCTCAGAACTCTCTCCAGGTAAACTCCAGGTAAACTCCAACACTAAGACTTCAACACTAAGACTACAGCACTAAGACAGACTACAATACTGATATAGACTACAAAACTAAGATAGACTACAACACTGAGACTACAAAACTTAGACTACAACACTGAGACTACAAAACTAAGATAGACTACAACACTGAGACTACAAAACTTAGACTACAACACTGAGACTACAAAACTAAGATAGACTACAACACTGACACTACAAAACTAAGATAGACTACAACACTGAGACTACAAAACTTAGACTACAACACTGAGACTACAAAACTAAGATAGACTACAACACTGAGACTCCAAAACTAAGATAGACTACAACACTGAGACTACAAAACTAAGATAAACTACAACACTGAGACTACAAAACTAAGATAGACTACAACACTAAGACTACAAAACTATAATAGACTACAACACTGAGACTACAAAACTAAGATAGACTACAACACTGAGACTACAAAACTAAGATAGACTACAACACTGAGACTACAAAACTAAGATAGACAACACTAAGACTACAAAACTATAATAGACTACAATACTCTTAAACAGTTCATCTTGTTAACAACTCTGGAGAACATATGAAGTGTGTGGACACAGACGTTCTTACTATAACACAGTGATTGTATTGTGAGTAACAACTGCTGGACCACTCACAGTAACAACTGCTGGACCACTCACAGTAACAACTGCTGGACCACTCACAGTAACAACTGCTGGACCACTCACAGTAACAACTGCTGGTTCATTAACAGTAACAACTGCTGAACCACTCACAGTAACAACTGCTGGACCACTCACAGTAACAACTGCTGGATCATTCACAGTAACAACTGCTGGACCACTCACAGTAACAACTGCTGGACCACTCACAGTAACAACTGCTGGAACACTCACAGTAACAACTGCTGGACCACTCACAGTAACAACTGCTGGACCACTCACAGTAACAACTGCTGAACCACTCACAGTAACAACTGCTGGACCACTCACAGTAACAACTGCTGGATCATTCACAGTAACAACTGCTGAACCACTCACAGTAACAACTGCTGGACCACTCACAGTAACAACTGCTGGATCATTCACAGTAACAACTGCTGGACCACTCACAGTAACAACTGCTGGACCACTCACAGTAACAACTGCTGGACCACTCACAGTAACAACTGCTGGATCATTCACAGTAACAACTGCTGGACCACTCACAGTAACAACTGCTGGACCACTCACAGTAACAATTGCTGGACCACTCACAGTAACAACTGCTGGACCACTCGCAGTAACAACTGCTGGACCACTCACAGTAACAACTGCTGGATCATTCACAGTAACATCTGCTGGACCATTCACTGTAACAACTGCCGGACCACTCACAGTATTAACTGCTGGACCACTCACAGCAACAACTGCTGGATCACTCACAGTAATAACTGATGGACCACTCACAGTAACAACTGCTGGACCACTCACAGTAACAACTGCTGGACCACTCACAGTAACAACTGCTGGACCATTCACAGTAACAACTGCTGGACTACTCACAGTAACAACTAACAACACTATGAATACAACACTAAGAGAGACTACACAACACTATGAATACAACACTAAGAGAGACTACAACACTATGAATACAACACTAAGAGAGACTACAACACTATGAATACAACACTAAGAGAGACTACAACACTATGAATACAACACTAAGAGAGACTACACAACACTATGAATACAACACTAAGAGAGACTACAACACTATGAATACAACACTATTAGAGACTACAACACTATGAATACAACACTAAGAGAGACTACAACACTATGAATACAACACTAAGAGAGACTACAACACTATGAATACAACACTAAGAGAGACTACAACACTATGAATACAACACTAAGAGAGACTACAACACTATGAATACAACACTAAGAGAGACTACAACACTATGAATACAACACTAAGAGAGACTACAACACTATGAATACAACACTAAGAGAGACTACAACACTATGAATACAACACTAAGAGAGACTACAACACTATGAATACAACACTAAGAGAGACTACAACACTATGAATACAACACTAAGAGAGACTACAACACTATGAATACAACACTAAGAGAGACTACAACACTATGAATACAACACTAAGAGAGACTACAACACTATGAATACAACACTAAGAGAGACTACAACACTTTGAATACAACACTAAGGCCCGAGACTGTTCAACTGCCTCCCAGCATACATAAGGGGGATTACCAACAGACCCCTGGCAGTCTTCAAGCTGGCACTGGACAAGCACCTGAAGTCGGTACCTGACCAGCCGGGCTGTGGCTCGTACGTTGGATTGCGTGCAGCCAGCAGTAACAGCCTGGTTGATCAGGCTCTGATCCACCAGGAGGCCTGGTCACAAGGCGGACCGCGGGGGCGTTGACCCTCAGAACTCTCTCCAGGTAAACTCCAGGTAAACTCCAACACTAAGACTTCAACACTAAGACTACAGCACTAAGACAGACTACAATACTGATATAGACTACAAAACTAAGATAGACTACAACACTGAGACTACAAAACTTAGACTACAACACTGAGACTACAAAACTAAGATAGACTACAACACTGAGACTACAAAACTTAGACTACAACACTGAGACTACAAAACTAAGATAGACTACAACACTGACACTACAAAACTAAGATAGACTACAACACTGAGACTACAAAACTTAGACTACAACACTGAGACTACAAAACTAAGATAGACTACAACACTGAGACTACAAAACTAAGATAGACTACAACACTGAGACTACAAAACTAAGATAGACTACAACACTGAGACTACAAAACTAAGATAGACTACAACACTAAGACTACAAAACTATAATAGACTACAACACTGAGACTACAAAACTAAGATAGACTACAACACTGAGACTACAAAACTAAGATAGACTACAACACTGAGACTACAAAACTAAGATAGACAACACTAAGACTACAAAACTATAATAGACTACAATACTCTTAAACAGTTCATCTTGTTAACAACTCTGGAGAACATATGAAGTGTGTGGACACAGACGTTCTTACTATAACACAGTGATTGTATTGTGAGTAACAACTGCTGGACCACTCACAGTAACAACTGCTGGACCACTCACAGTAACAACTGCTGGACCACTCACAGTAACAACTGCTGGACCACTCACAGTAACAACTGCTGGTTCATTCACAGTAACAACTGCTGAACCACTCACAGTAACAACTGCTGGACCACTCACAGTAACAACTGCTGGATCATTCACAGTAACAACTGCTGGACCACTCACAGTAACAACTGCTGGACCACTCACAGTAACAACTGCGGAACA
>NC_069440.1:45572-77634 GCF_026875155.1 Cherax quadricarinatus | reverse complement strand
TGTTATACAGCTCAGTGTTACTCCAGCAACAGTATTACTCCAGCAAGTGTTACTCCAGCAACATTGTTACTCCAGCAACAGTATTACTCCAGCAACAGTGTTACTACAGCATCAGTGTTACTACAGCAACAGTGTTACTACAGCAACAGTGTTACTACAGCAACAGTGTTACTACAGCATCAGTGTTACTACAGCATCAGTGTTACTCCAGCAACAGTGTTACTCCAGCAAGTGTTACTCCAGCAACATTGTTACTCCAGCAACAGTATTACTCCAGCAACAGTGTTACTACAGCATCAGTGTTACTCCAGCAACAGTGTTACTCCAGCAATAGTGTTACTCCAGCAACAGTATTACTCCAGCAACAGTGTTACTCCAGCAACATTGTTACTCCAGCAACAGTGTTACTCCAGCAACAGTATTACTCCAGCAAGTGTTACTCCAGCAACATTGTTACTCCAGCAACAGTATTACTCCAGCAAGTGTTACTCCAGCAACATTGTTACTCCAGCAACAGTGTTACTCCAGCAACAGTGTTACTCGAGCAACAGTGTTACTACAGCATCAGTGTTACTCCAGCAACAGTATTACTCCAGCAAGTGTTACTCCAGCAACATTGTTACTCCAGCAACAGTATTACTCCTGGAGTTTACCTGGAGAGAGTTCCGGGGGTCAACGCCCCCGCGGCCCGGTCTGAGACCAGGCCTCCTGGTGGATCAGAGTCTGATCAACCAGGCTGTTGTTGCTGGCTGCACGCAAACCAACATACGAGCCACAGCCCGGCTGATCCGGAACTGACTTTAGGTGCTTGTCCAGTGCCAGCTTGAAGACTGCCAGGGGTCTGTTGGTAATCCCCCTTATGTGTGCTGGGAGGCAGTTGAACAGTCTCGGGCCCCTGACACTTATTGTATGGTCTCTTAACGTGCTAGTGACACCCCTGCTTTTCATTGGGGGGATGGTGCATCGTCTGCCAAGTCTTTTGCTTTCGTAGTGGGTGATTTTCGTGTGCAAGTTCGGTACTAGTCCCTCTAGGATTTTCAGGTGTATAATAATCATGTATCTCTCCCTCCTGCGTTCCAGGGAATACAGGTTTAGGAACCTCAAGCGCTCCCAATAATTGAGGTGTTTTATCTCCGTTATGCGCGCCGTGAAAGTTCTCTGTACATTTTCTAGGTCGGCAATTTCACCTGCCTTGAAAGGTGCTGTTAGTGTGCAGCAATATTCCAGCCTAGATAGAACAAGTGACCTGAAGAGTGTCATCATGGGCTTGGCCTCCTAGTTTTGAAGGTTCTCATTATCCATCCTGGGCATTTTTTACTAGCAGAGCGATTTATACCAAAGTTATGGTCCCTTTAAAGGGGAGATTTCCCCCCCGACATGATCCTTTCCCCGGGCTTTGGGGGTTGGGGTTTTGCTTTTTTTGTGGCCAGAATTTGTTTTGTACTCTGATGAAGATTTTAATTTTCCCCAAAGTTTACCCAAATTGGGGTTTAATTTAAATTTTCTCATCGTTGAACTCCTTTTTGTTTCTGCAGGGCCCACGGAAAAAATTTGGTTATGTCTGCCCGGAGCTTTTTCAGTTTTTTTGCCCAAAGGAAGACACTGTCAAAGCCCGATTCGGGGGGTTTATCTGCCCAAAAGGGAAAACACGGTGCCCTGTGGCCGCAAACCTTTGTCTATGGGGGTATGAGGATTTAGGAAAAAGAAAGGGAGCTAGGATGTGCCTTGTGGAACAAGCTTTTCACCGTAGCGCCTCGGGCTTTACCCGTTTACGGGTTTCTCTCTGTTTCTGTTTGTGGGGGGAAAATTTTTAAAATTTCCCTCGACCGACTTTTTCCCGTTATTCCTTTTTGCAAAATTTTTTTGCGCTATTTGCCCATGGTCCCCACTTTTTCAAGGGGGGTTTTGGGAAGTTGGGAAAATATTACATTGCTTTTTTTTTTGTTTCTAGTGCTTTTTGGGCCCTTGTCGTAGGTTGGGGCCCAAAAGTTGGGGGCAGACAGGGGGCGCCCGTTCTAAAAACCCTTGTTTGCCCGGGGGTTTTTGTAATGATGGGTTTTTTAGATGGTGGGGAACTTGCTTCTTAAGGGGCCCCTTTTAAAGATTTTTATGATATGGGGATTTTAGTGGGTAAGGGGGCTGTAAATTTTTTGCGGGTTTTTTACTCCCCTTTGTGGGTGGGGCTATGTCTGTTGGGTTTTTAGTAACCCGTGGGAAAGAACCCCCCGTGTCCCTGCCCCTCTCCCTAGGAAAGGAAAAGGGTCGGGGATAGGGGGTTCTTGCAAATTCTTGTGAACAAGTTCCATGAGTCTGGGCCCCGGGGGAGTGGATGGGCTTTTATTTAAACCCTGTTCGAAATCATTTGGCGTCAGGGGTTAAAAATTTGGGAAAAGGGTTGTGTTAATCAAATTTTTTTGGGGCCTCCCTAAAAAACATTTTGATTTCGACTCTCAGTTGGTTTGGGGCCCTTCTAAAAAATGGTCATATTGGGAATTTAGTCCCCAAAAAATTTCTTGTTGTATCTGTTTTAGGACCCCTCTTGTTTAAAGTAGGGGGCCCCCAAAACTGGGGGCTTGTTTTTTGGTTTTGATTTGGGATAGGGGAAAAAAATACTTTTGGGGTTTTTTTTCGATTTATTTATTGGGGTTTTAGTTCTTCGGGGGAACAGTGTTATAAAAGCATCAGGTTATACAGAACAAATGTTACTTTCAAACATCAGTGTTATTTCCAAAAACAGTGTTCTACAGCATCATGTTTCTACAAACAATTAGTTACTCCCGCAACGTGGGTTTCTACACCTCAGCGTTACTCCCGAACAGTGTTTACTTTCCCGCAACGTTTTTTACGACAAAATCGTTACGGGCGCATCCTGGGTTTCGACGCTCAGGGTTATACCGCAACAGGTTACTCCAGCAATAGTGTACTCCCGCAAACAGTTTACGAAAAGCTCAGTGTTACGACAGCATCAAACCCTTTCCCGGGAAAAAGTGTTAAAGACAGGCACATGTTTTCGACAGCCTCAGCGGGTTTCTCCGCAATAAGGGGTTACCCCCAGAACAGTGTTGCTACGGGATCAGTGGTTTTCTCCCCCCATCAGTGTTTAAACAGCATCAGTGGGGTTTCCCCATCAGTGTTTAGAACGATTAAAAAAGGTATAAAAATACCGCAAGATTGTTAGGTAAACACTATGGGAAAAATTAGTTCTTTATTTTTGAAACCCTTTTTCCCCTACAAGTAGGCTTCTCATTTGAGTACCCGAAAAATTATAGAAGCAGGGAAAGCCCTTGGGAAAACGATGTTAAACAGCCCTCACCCTTTAAAATTTTGAGGGGGTCAGTTTCCCCCAGTTGGGAAAAAGGGCAGGGTTTTTAAAATTTTAAAAAATTTGTTTCCCAAAATTTTTTTGTATCGACTGAAAAAGCCCATGTGTAGGCGAAAAGTTTTTGGGATAAAGATAAACCTTTAAATGTTGCCCTAAAGTGTCTTTTCCCCTCATGGTTAACCAGCATCAATTGGGTTATAAGCATTTATGTTACTTCCCGCATCCAATGTTAATACAAAAAGCGTGTTACTACAGCACCAATGTTACTAGGAACCCTTTTGTGTTTTTTACAGAGGGAGTGTTACCAGCCCCAATTTTTTACTACAACTCAAAATGTTTAAAACAACAGCCCCGGGTTTTACAGCCCAATGTTTCACAACAAAAGAGGGGTTTTACCCCAAATCAGTGTTTACAGCAGCAGTGTTTTTCTACAAAAATCAGTGTTTTACAACAATTTTACTACAAATTCCCGTGGTTTACTACAAAAATCGTGTTACTACAACCTCAGTGTTACAAAAACCCTGGGTTTTACAATCAGTGTTACTACCCAAAATCAGTGTTACTACAACACCGTGTTACTACAACATCAGTGGGTTTCTTAAACATCAAATGTTTAAATACAAAACAAGGGGTTACTACAACACCCGTGTTACTACAAAAACCCGTGTTACTAAACACCCTGTTACTACAAATCGTGTTTCACAACATCAGGTTACTACAACCCAGTGTTCCCACAAACCTTCCTGTTACTAAACACCCGGTTATACAACATCATTGGGTTTCACAAAAACCAGGGGGTTTCTAAAACACCAGTTTTTACTTTCAAACCGTGTTTTCTACAACATCATGTTACTACAGCAGCAGTGTTTTTACCCCTATGTTTCCAAAAAAAACCAGTTTTTTACAACAAATTTTCTCAACACAGTGTTACTACAAAACCAGTGTTCTACAAACCCTTTTTTACTACAACTCAGTGTTTCTACAACATCATGTTACTACCACGTGGTTTTCTACAACCCTCGTGTTTACTAACCCAACAAAAACATGTTACTACAAAAGGTTTTCAAAACCCGTGTAATCTACAACAAACAGGGGTTTTTCAAAAACCCCGTGTTACCACAACCAGTGGACCGCCAGCGCGCAAAACCCAGTTTTTACAAAAACACCCGTGTTACCACAACATCAAATGGGTTTCTACAACACCCGTGTTTTTAAAAACACCCGTGTTTAAATAAAAACCCGTGTTACCGGGTCACAACAACAGTTTTTACTACAACATCAGTGTTACTACACAGGCCCCGTGTTACACAAAATCAGTGTTACTACAACACAGTGTTTTCTAAAAAATTTTTCAACATCCCGGGGTTACTACAACACCCGTTTTTACACAACACCCCCGTTTCCCCAAATCAGTGTTATTTCAAATCATGTTAATAACAACCAGTGTTTTAAATACAACACCCGTGTTCTTAAAAAACCCCCGTTACCACAACCTCATGTAAATACAAAAACGTGTTTCTACAACCCCAGTGTTACTACAACACCCGTGTAACTACAAAATCATTTTTTACTACAACAACCCGTGTTACCACAACACGGGGTTACACCACCAGTGTTACTAAACCCGTGGTTTTTACCAAAACCATTTTTACTAAAATCATTTTACTACAACCCCGTGGTTACTACACACCCGGGGTTACTACCACCCTGTTACTACCAAAAAACAGTGTTCTACAACAAATTTTTACTAAAAATCAGTGTTACTAAAAATTTTCCACCAGTGTTATACAACAACCCTGTTACTTTCAACACCTTTTTACTAAAAAAACAGTGTTCCTACAACATTTTTTTAAATGTTAAATACAAAACAGTGTTACTACAACAAGTGTTTTAACACAAAACATCAAAGGGGTTTCTACAACCACTTTTACCCACAAACATGTTCTACAACACAAATGTTACTACAACATCAGTGTTACTAAAAATCAGTGTTACTACAACAAACAGTGTTTTCAAAACAAGGGGGTTTTCTACAACACCCGTGGGAAAACATCGTGTTAATACAACAACCCGTGTTTTTCTACAACAACCCGTTTTTACTACAACATCAAATGGGGTTTTACAACACCCGTGTTTTCTACAACACCAGTGTTACTACAACACCCGTGTTACTTTTCAAAAATCCCTGTACTCAACACCCCGGGATTACAAACACCTGTTACTACAAAAATCAGGCATGTAGGGTCTACAACATCCTGTTACTACAAAACCCGTGGTTCAAAAAATTTTCGACACCATGTTTTCTACAAAAACAGTGTTACTAAAAACAGGGGGGGCCCAAAAAGGGATTCCGGGGTTACTACAACACCAGTGTTATAAATGTGGCCCACAACCGGCCCCCCAAAACAAACCCCCCCCAAATCCCCCCCCAGGGGGGGGGCCCCAAAATCCAATGTTAAAAACCAGGAAACCCCCCAAAACCCAAGGGAAACCCCCCACAGGGGTACAAACACCCGTGTTATACAACCCCCGTGTTATACAAACAAGGGGTTTTCTACATCCCCGTGTTACTACAACTCCCGTTTTTATACAACATCAGTGTTTACCACAACAAACCCGTTTTACTTTCAACATCCCTGTTATACAACACATTTTTTAACTAATTTTTACAAAAACCCGTGTTACCAAAAACCTCAGTGTTACTACCCCCCTCAAAAATTCTACAACAACAGTGTTACAACCCCAAACCCCTGTTTCTACAACATCAGTGTTACTACAACACCCGAAATTAAATTCCAAATCCCGTGTTTAAAAAAGGAAACAAAATCAGTGGGGACTACAAAACATCAGGTTAAATACAACATCAGTGTTAAAACAACACCAAATGTTACCCAAACACAGTGTTCTCAACCCCAGTGTTTCTAAAAACAAGTGTTATACAACCGGGCCCCCAGTGGGTTTTACAACCAGTGTTACTACAACTCCGGGGTTTCCCACAGCACAAATGTTACACATTTTAGTGGGTTTTACAACCTCGTGTTACTCCCAAAACCCTGTTACTTAAAAATCAGGGGTTACAACCAAACAGTTTTTCTACAAAACCAGGGTTACTACAACAAAAACCAAGGTTACTACAAAAAAAGGGGTTACCCACAAACCCAGGTTTACTAAAAATCAGTGTTTCTTAAAAACACCAAATGTTACTACAACACGTGTTTTAAAAACAAAATCTAGTGTTTTTTACCTTTTTAAAAACATTTAGTGTTACTACAACTTTGTGTTACTACAACTCTGTTAAATCAACATCAGTGTTACTTCAACATCAGTGTTTTTTACAACATCAGTGTTCCCACAAAAAAAAGTGTTTAAAACAACACCCGTGTTATTTTAAACAGGTTACTTTCAACACCCGTGTTTCTCCCAAAACCAGTGTTTTCTACAACATTTAAATGTTACACAACTCCCGTGGAATACAACACCCGTGTTAATTCAAATTTAGTGTTACTACAACACCCGTGTTACTACAAACCCCAGTTTTCTACCCCAAAAACCATTGGTTTTCTACAACCAGTGTTTTCTAAAAAACCCGTGTTACTAAACAAGTGTTACTACAACCCAGTTGGGTTTCTAATCATGTTATTAAAAACCCCCAGTGTTTTTACAACTCAGTGTTTCTACAACAACCTGTTACTAAAAACCGTGGGTTTCTTCAAAACACCAGGGTTATATCAACATTTTAGTGTTAAATAAAAAAAAGTGTTACCAAAAACCCCAGGGGTTTTCTACAACACCCGTGTTACTACAACACCCTGTTTCTAAAAAACATCAGTGGGTTTAATCAAATACAAAACCAGCTAAAAGGGGTTACTACAAAATCAGTGGTTTCTACCAAAAACCCGTGTTTCTCAACCCAGGGGTTTTTTACAACAAACGTGTTTTCTACAACCCCCAGGGTTACTACAACACCCGTGGGTTTCTAAAAACAGTGTTACCACAACCCAGTGTTTACCCAAAGTTTCTCCACCGGTTTTAATCAAGTTTACAAAAAAGAGTTTTACCCTTAGGTTTTTCTTCCCCCCCCCCGTTCCCCCTTTACCCAAACACAAGGTGTTCCCCTCGGTTAAAAACACGGGGGTTTTTCCACGGTTTGGGGGGGGAAAATAGGTGGGTTCCCCAACCCATGGGGAACAACAAGTGTTCTCCCCAGGTTAAGGGAATACCACCTTTTATAAAAACCATTTCTCAACAAAGGGGGACTAAACCCCCCTTTTTACCCAAAATCAGGGTTCCCCCTCCAGGTTTTAAAACTAGGGAAAAACCATTTCTCAATAAGGAAAACTAGGGGTTCTCCCTCTTGGTTCTAAAAAGGGGACCCAAAACCCTTTTCCCCACCCAAAAAGGGGGGGACTAAACACCTTTCAGGAAGTGGGGGAGGGAAGGCCCTTTTAAGGGAATGAAGGGTTTAAAAAAATAGGGGGGAGGGCCCGGGGGGTTTTCCCCCCCCTCATGGGTAAAGGAAGGGGGGGACGGGGGGGAAAGGGTTTTCCCCTTATGGGTAGGAGGGGGGGGACTGAGGGAAGGGCCTCTCCTTTTCATGGCTAGGGGGGAGGGGCTGAGGGAGGCCCCCTCCTTAAAGGCTTTGGAGGGGGGGACAGAGGGAGGTCCTCCCCCTTTCATGGTAGGGGGAGGGACTAAGGGGGGCCTCTCCCTCATTTTAGGAGGGAGGGATGAGGGAAAAGGCCTTTTCCCTCATGGCTAGGAGGGAAGGGGACGAGGGAGGCCCCCTCTTTCAGGGGGGGAGGGAGGGGCTGAGGGGGATTCCCCCTTTCCCTCTTTGGGTAGGGGGGAGGGAAATGAGGGGGGGGCCCCTTTCTCATGGCAAGGGGGGAGGACCCGAGGGGGGGCCTCTCCCCTTATGGGGTAGGGGGGAGGGACGAGGGAGGTCTTCCCCTCATTTTGGTGGAAAGGGGGGGGACCCGAGGGGTCTCTCCTCTCAAGGGTAGGAGGGGGGGACTGGGGGGAAATTCCTTTCCCCCTCAAGGCTAGGAGGGAGGGGGGGCTGAGGGAGGCCCTTCCTCCTTTTCTAGGGGGGGGGAACTGAGGGGGGTTCCCCCCTTTTTTGGTAGGAGGAGGGAAATGAGGGAGGGCCTCTCCCCCTTTATGGGGGTTTTGGAGGGGGGGGGAATGAGGAGGTCCTCTCCCCTCATGGCTAGGGGGAGGGGAAAAAAGGGGAGGCCTCTCCCCTCATGGCTAGGAGGGAGGGAATTTGGGGGAAAAGGCCCCCTCCTCTCATGGTTTGGAAAGGGAAAGGGGCTTAGGGGTGTTTCCCCTTTCCCCATGGCTAGGGGGGGGGGGACTGAGGGAGGGCCCTTTTCCCCTTTTATGGGTAAGGGAGGGGGTTGGGGGAGGCCCTTTTCCCCTTTGGTAGGAGGGGGGGATGAGGAGGTCCTCTCCTCTCAGGTAGGAAAAGGGGGGGGAACCCGAGGGGGAGGGTTTGGGGTTTTCCTTCAAGGGTTTGGAGGGAGGGAACCCCGAGGGAAAGGGCCTTTCCTTTCTTTGGGTAAAGGGGGGAGGGGGACTGAAAGGGGGGGCCCCCCCCCTCTCATGGCCCAGGAGGGGAGGGATGAGGAGGGCCTCTCCCTTTATGGCTAGGAGGGATGGGGGGGAACTGAGGGGGGCCTCCCCTTCATGGCTGGGGGGGCTGAGGGAGGCCCTCCCTCTCATGGCTAGGAGGGAGGGGGAACTGAGGGAGGTTCCCTTCTTTCCCTTTCCCCCATGGCTAGGAGGGAGGGAAATGAAGGGGGGCCCTTTTCCCCCTTATGGCTAGGAGGGAGGGGGACTGGAAGAGGTCCTCTCCCCTCATGGCTAAGGGGGAGGGAAGGGGGGCCCCCGAGGGGGGGCCCTCTCCTCCATGGCTAGGAGGGAGGGACTGAGGGAGGCCCCCCTCTCCTCTCAAAGGCTAGGGGGAGGGATGAAGGGGTTCCCCTCCCACATGGCTAGGAGGGGGGGACTGAGGAGGCCCCCTCCCCTCATGGGTAGGAGGGAAGGGGGGGCTGAGGGAGGTCTTTCTCATGGTAGGAGGGGGGACTGAGAAGGTCCTCTCCTTTCAAGGCTAGGGGGGAAAAGGGGCCCGAAAGGGAAAAACCCTCCCCTTCATGGCTCTTTGGAGGGGGGGGGGCCCTTCCTCTCATTTGGTTTTGGGGGGAGGGATGAGGGGTACGGGCCCCCTCCTCTCATTTGGGTAGGAAGGGAAAGGGGCTGAGGGGGGGCCCCTTCCCCATGGCTAGGAGGGAGGGGATGAGGGAGGTCCCCTTTTCCCCTTTATGGCTAGGAGGGAGGGGTGGGGGAAGGGCCCCCCCTTTTTATGGCTTAAAATGGGGGAGGGCCCTTCCCCTCATGGATGGGGGGGGAGGGGGGCTGAGGGGACCCTCCCCTCCTTCTTATGGGGGGCCCCCCCAGGAGAGGGAAAGGGGCCCGAGGGAGGGCCCCCTTTCCCCTCATGGTAGGAGGGGAGGGGGGCTGAGGGAGGTCCTCCCCTCTCAAAGGCCCAGGGGGGGAGGGAATGGGGAGGCCTCCCCTCTCATGGCTTAAATGAGGGGGGTCCTCTCCCTCTCATGGCTAAAGGGGGGAGGGACGAGGGGGGGCCCCCCCTTCATGGCTAAAATTGGAAAGGGGTCCTCTCCTCTCTGGCTAGGAGGGAGGGACTGAGGGAGGTCCCCTTTCCCCTTTATTTGGGTAGGAGGGAGGGTTTTGGGGGGGCCCCCTTCCTTCATGGTAGGAGGAGGGAGGGGCTGAGGGAGGCCTCTCCCTCAGGGTAGGAGGGAAGGGGGCGGGGGGAAGGCCCCCTCCTCTCAAGGCTAGGGGGGGAAAGGGGAATGAAGGGGGGCCCCCTTTCCCCTCATGGGTAGGAGGGGGGGATGAGAGAGGTCCCCCTTTTCCCCTCATGGCTAGGGGAGGGGGGGGGGGACCCGAGGGAAGGGGGGCCTCTCCTCTCCCTGGCTAGGAGGGAAGGGGGCTGAAGGGCCCTCCGCTTCATGGCAGGGGGGGAGGGGGTGGAGGGAGGCCTCTCCCCCCCCTGGCAGGAGGGGGGGACTGGGGATTCCCTTTTCCTCTCATTTGGGTTTGGAGGGGGGGAACTGAGGGGGGGCCCCCTTCCCCTTTTGGCTTTGGGGGGAGGGGTGGGGGGGGGCCTTCCTCTCATGGCTGGGAGGGAAAAGGGGCTGAGAAGGTCCCCTCCTTCCATGGCTAGGGGGGGGACTGGGGAAAGGGCCTTCCTCTCAAAGGCTAAAGGAAAGGGGGGGACTGAGGGGGGTCCTCTCTTCATGGGTAGGGGGGAGGGGATTGGGGGAGGGGGGCCCCCCTTTTGGCTAGGAGGGGGGGACTGGGGGAGGCCCCCCCCTTTATGGCTAGGAGGGAGGGGGGGCTGGGGGGAGGTCCTTCCCCCTTAAAGGCTGGGGGAGGGACTGGGGAGAGGTCCCTTTCCCCTCATGGCTAGGAGGGAGGGACTGAGGGAGGTCCTTCCTCTCAAAGGCTAGGGGGAGGGGGCTGAGAGAGGTCTCTCCTTTTAGCGGGGGGGAGGGGCGAGGGAGGCCCTTTTCCTCTAAAGGCTAGGGGGGAGGGAAATGGAGAGGGCCTTCTTCTCATGGCTAGGGGGAGGGGTGAGGGAGGTCCTCTCCTCTCAAAGGCTAGGAGGAGGGGGCTGAGGGAAACCTTCCTCCCTTTATGGCTAGGAGGGAGGGGGCGACGAGGGGCCCTTTTCCTCTCCCTGGTAGGAGGGAAAGGGGTGAGGGGAGGGGCCCCCTCCTCTCTTTGGCCAGGAGGGGGGGGAACTGGGGATTCCGTTTTCCCCTTTATGGCCAGGAGGGGGGGGTTTAGGGAGGGCCCCCTCCTCTCAAGGCTTTGGAAGGGGGGGGACTGAGGGAGGCCTCTCCCCTCTTGGTTTGGGGGAGGGACTGAGGGGGTCCTCTCCTTCATGGGTTGGGGGGAGGGACTGGGGGAGGGGCCTTTTTCCCTCGGGGTAGGGGGAGGGCTGAGGGAGGTTCCTCTCCTTCTAGGGGGAGGAGGGGGGGACTGAGGGAGGTCCTCTCCTCTCATGGTAAAGGGGGGAAGGGGGCTGAGGGAGGGCCCCTCCCCTCAGGGTAGGGGGGAGGGGATGGGGAGGCCCCCTCCTTTTCTTTGGGTAGGGGGGAGGGAAATTTAGGGGGGAAAGGGCCCCTCCTCTCATGGTAGGAGGGGAGGGTGAGGAGGTCCTTCCCTCATGGCTAAGGGGGAAGGGGCCCCGAGAGAGGGCCTCTCCTCTCATGGGGTAGGAGGGAGGGAAATGAGGGGGGCCCCTTTCCCCTCAT
Source organism: Cherax quadricarinatus (assembly GCF_026875155.1). NCBI lineage: Eukaryota > Metazoa > Arthropoda > Malacostraca > Decapoda > Parastacidae > Cherax > Cherax quadricarinatus. The sequence goes on along the minus strand of NC_069440.1, from coordinate 65,967 downwards.
GGCTAGGAGGGGGGGACTGAGGGAAGGGCCCTCTCCCCTTAGGTAGGAGGGGGGGAAATGAGGGGGTTCTCCTCTCATGGCTAGGGGGAAAGGGGGGAAATGAGGGGCCATCTCCTCTATGGCTAGGGGGGAGGGGGTGAGGAGGTCCTCTCCTCTCAAAGGCTAAAGGGGGGGAGGGATGAGGGGGGGCCCCCCTTTCCCCTCAAGGGTAGGGGAAAGGGGGGGGAAAAGGGGGGAATGCCCTTTTTTTTATGGCTTTGGGAAAGGGGAAAGGGTTTAAGGCCCCCTTTTCCTCTCTGGGTAAGGGGAACTAGGGGGCCCTCTCCCCTCTGGGTAAGGGGGGGAACAACCCCCCTCCCCTTAAAACTAGGAGGGGGGGCTGAAAATCCTCTTTCCTTTTCCATGGCCCCACAACCTTTTTAGGGAAAAAAACCCCCCTCCCTTTCATTCTGAGGGAACTTAGGGGGTCCTTTTCCTCCTGGAGGAGGGGGGGATGGGGAAAACCCCCTCCCTCCCCATGCCAGGGGAGGGGTAGGGGCCCCCTTTCCCCTTTTTTGGCCCGGGGAGGACTTAGGAGGCCCCCCCGGCTAGGGGGATGGGGCAGGAGGGCCCTCCCTCTTGGAAGGGGGGGCCAGGGGGTTTTCCAATTTCCCTAATTTCTTGGAGGGAGGCTTTTAAAGGGGGGCCCTTTTGGGGTTTTTCTTTGGAAAGGGACTTTTTTCGGATTTTTAGTCTCCTTTTCTTTTTTAGGAGGGGGGGGATTTTTGGGAGGTGGCCTTTCCTCTCAAAATTTTTAAAGGGAATTAGGGGGGTTTCCCCTCCCTCCTGGCCAGAGGGAAAGGGGTTGAAGGTTTCCCCCTTTTTAAGGGGTTGGAAAAAAGGGAATGAGGAGGTCCTTCCTCTTTTTCCAAGGCTTGGAAGGGGGGGAATGAAAGAGGACAGGAAAAGTAAATTTAAAAACTTGGGCTTGGAAATGTTGGGTTTTAAAAGGGGTTTTATCACCCAAAACTTTTGGGCCCTGCCTTTGGTAGTTGTACTTAAAGGGTCCCCCTTTCTCTCCCCGCCCTTTTAAATTTTTTTCCCAAAGTTTTGTTGGCCGGGTCAAAATTACTCTTTCCAGTTTTTTCCCCATTTTTTCCCCAAAAATTTGATGGAAAAATTTTCCCCATTGGAAAATCATTATTTTTAACCTTCCCCCTTGGGACTTTTTAATCTTCCCCCTTTGGGGGTTAAACCCGGGGTTTTCCGCGATCACGGGCCCCCCGCGGCCCCTTTTCCCCTGCCCAACCTCCCGAAGGGATCAGGGGGGTTTTCCCCCCTGTTCCTCCGGAAGAGGCCCGATACACCCCAAAAAACCGGCCGAATTTCGAAAAAACCGGGAACCCCCGATTTAGGTAAAACCCTTTTTTAAAATTCTCTTGAACAGAAAAAGGGGGGTTTTTTGGAATTCCCCAAGTTGATGGGGCTGTTAAATTTTTGGGGCCCCGGAATTTTGGGTGTTTTCCCCCTTGTTTCCAAGGGGGGGTTTTTTTTTTTCGGAAAATTTTTTTCCCCGCCTCCCCTTTAAAAATAAAATTTCCGAGGGAATGAAAAACTGTTGTGCAAGATTTTGGGAAACCCTTTTTAAAGAATTTTTCCCAAATTGGGAGTTTTGTAATCCCCCCCCGTTCCCAACCAGGGACCAATTTTTAAAGGGTTCCCAGAAAGGTGTTAAGGAAAAAAACGCCAAATTTAAAGGGGGTCCCCGGTACCCCTCCTTGAAGCGATTTTTCCCCCTCCGGTGGGTTTTTCCTTTCCACCTCAATTTTTTTCTCTTCCCCTTTCCTCTCTGTTTTGGGGGAGTTTTCCCAACCATCCTAATTGGTTTTTACGTGGGGATCCGGGGTTAAAAAAAAAGGACCTTTAAAATGTTTCCCCGACTTCTATTTCCCCTTTCCCCCAACTTTTTTTTAAACCCTTTGGATGCGGAAAAGGGGGGGGGGGGGGGGAAGGGGGGGGGGGGGGGTTTTGGGGGGGGGGGAAAAAAAACATCATTTGTTTACCCTTTCCCCGGGAAAAATTTGGTAAAATCTTCTTGGAGGTTTTTTTTAAAAAGCCTCCCCAGAAATTACGCCCACCAAACCTTTGTTATCCAAAAAATTTCCCAATTTCCCCCGGATTTTATATGGAACATTTATCCCCTCCCGTTAGGAAAGGAAAACAAAATTAAAACAAAATTCCTTCCGGATTTTATTAATTTTCTGATTAAAACATTATCACAGCGTAATTAGAAGTTGGCTAACATATTTTTTAAATCAGGTAAAAGGCTCTCTGTAATCAGATAAAAGGCTCTGTAATCAGGTGAAGGGTTTCTCGTAATTTCGTCTGGTGTTTCCAGTCCAGTAATACCTGTTACTGTCTCCCTGTTTCCTACGTCCTGTCCTTCAGGAATATCTTTGTTTCCACAAGTACATGTACAAGGTATACAAGTACATGTACAAGGTATACAGACCATAACTGTCATCAGTGACATACTATTATATAGAAAGTCACTTGTTGTGTAGAGAATTTCCCGCAAATTAGGTCAGTTTTGTCCCAGGATGCGACCCACGCCAGTCCACTAACTCCTAGGTACCCATTTTCCTAATGGGTGAACACAGACAACCGGTGTAAGGAAACACGCCCAATGCTTCCACCCTCGCCGGGAATCAAACTCGGATACCCTCAACGTGTGAAGCGACTTTTTGCCACCAGGCTGGCTCTCTCTCTCTCTCTCTCTCTCTCTCTCTCTCTCTCTCTCTCTCTCTCTCTCTCTCTCTCTCTCTCTCTCTCTCGCAGGGTAGAGTCACAAGCATGGGGGAAACGTAAGGAGATATTTAATTATCCCCGTGCCTACACAAAGGTAAAAATAGGTGCCTGAGTGTCAGCTGACTGTCATGGGTCGCATCCTGGGGAAAATTGTTTATTGGAAACCTGTGGACCTGCTGGAAGACACATCCTGTGTAGGTATTCACCCTGCACGAAATAATATCCTGTGTAAGAAACTGCTGCTGTGAGAGATATCCTTTATAACTACAGACCTGCTGAAAATATTATCCACCAGTCCTGCTGGAGGTTATGACGTGATGGACAAACATTATCCACCAGTCCTGCTGGAGGTTATGACGTGATGGCCAAACATTATCCACCAGTCCTGCTGGAGGTTATGACGTGATGGACAAACATTATCCACCAGTCCTGCTGGAGGTTATGACGTGATGGACAAACATTATCCACCAGTCCTGCTGGAGGTTATGACATGATGGACAAACATTATCCACCAGTCCTACTGGAGGTATGCGTCGTGGACCAAACATTATCCACCAGTCCTGCTGGAGGTTATGACGTGATGGCCAAACATTATCCACCATTCCTGCTGGAGGTTATGACGTGATGGCCAAACATTATCCACCAGTCCTGCTGGAGGTTATGACGTGATGGACAAACATTATCCACCAGTCCTGCTGGAGGTTATGACGTGATGGACCAAACATTATCCACCAGTCCTGCTGGAGGTTATGACGTGATGGACAAACATTATCCACCAGTCCTACTGAAGGTTATGGCGTGGTGGACAAACATTATCCACCAGTCCTGCTGGAGGTTATGACGTGATGGACAAACATTATCCACCAGTCCTGCTGGAGGTTATGACGTGATGGACAAACATTATCCACCAGTCCTGCTGGAGGTTATGGACGTGATGGCCAAACATTATCCACCAGTCCTGCTGGAGGTATATGACGTGATGGCCCAAACATTATCCACCAGTCCTGCTGGAGGTTATGACGTGATGGACAAACATTATCACCAGTCCTGCTGGAGGTTATGACGTGATGGCCAAACATTATCCACCAGTCCTGCTGGAGGTTATGACGTGATGGCCAAACATTATCCACCAGTCCTGCTGGAGGTTATGACGTGATGGACAAACATTATCCACCAGTCCTGTTGGAGGTTATGACGTGATGGCCAAACATTATCCACAGTCCTGCTGGAGGTTATGACGTGATGGCCAAACATTATCCACCAGTCCTGCTGGAGGTTATGACGTGATGGCCAAACATTATCCACCAGTCCTGCTGGAGGTTATGACGTGATGGCCAAACATTACCACCCAGTCCTGCTGGAGGTTATGACGTGATGGACAAACATTATCCACCAGTCCTGCTGGAGGTTATGACGGATGGACAAACATTATCCACCAGTCTGCTGGGAGGTGTTATAGCGTGATGGGCCAAACATTATCCACCAGTCCTGCTGGAGGTTATGACGTGATTGGCCAAACATTATCCACCAGTTCTGCTGGAGGTTATGACGTGATGGACCAAACATTATCCACCAGTCCTGTTGGAGGTTATGACGTGATGGCCAAACATTATCCACCAGTCCTGCTGGAGGTTATGACGTGATGGACAAACATTATCCACCAGTCCTGCTGGAGGTTATGACGTGATGGCCAAACATTATCCACCAGTCCTGCTGGAGGTTATGGCGTGATGGACAAACATTATCCACTAGTCCTGCTGGAGGTTATGACGTGATGGCCAAACATTATCCACCAGTCCTGCTGGAGGTTATGACGTGATGGACAAACATTATCCACCATCCTGCTGGAGGTTATGACGTGATGGCCAAACATATCCACAGTCCTGTTGGAGGTTATGACGTGATGGCCAAACATTATCCACCAGTCCTGTTGGAGGTTATGAACGTGATGGCAAACATTATCCACCAGTCTGCTGGAGGTTATGACGCGATGGCCAACATTATCCACCAGTCCTGCTGGAGGTTATGACGTGATGGCCAAACATTATCCACCAGTCCTGCTGGAGGTTATGACGTGATGGACAAACATTATCCACCAGTCCTGCTGGAGGTTAGACGTGATGGCCAAACAATTATCCACCAGTCCTGTTGGAGGTTATGACGTGATGGCCAAACATTATCCACCAGTCCTGTGGAGGTTATGACGTGATGGCAAACATTATCCACCAGTCCTGTTGGAGGTTATGACGTGATGGCCAAACATTATCCACCAGTCCTGTTGGAGGTTATGACGTGATGGCCAAACATATCCACCAGTCCTGCTGGAGGTTATGACGTGATGGCCAAACATTATCCACCAGTCCTGCTGAGGTTATGACGTGATGCCAAACATTATCCACCAGTTCCTGCTGGAGGTTATGACGTGATGGCCAAACATTATCCACCAGTCCTGTTGGAGGTTATGACGTGATGGCCAAACATTATCCACCAGTCCTGCTGGAGGTTATGACGTGATGGACAAACATTATCCACCAGTCCTGCTGGAGGTTATGACGTGATGGCCAAACATTATCCACCAGTCCTGTTGGAGGTTATGACGTGATGGCCAAACATTATCCACCAGTCCTGTTGGAGGTTATGACGTGATGGCCAAACATTATCCACCAGTCCTGTTGGAGGTTATGACGTGATGGCCAAACATTATCCACCAGTCCTGTTGGAGGTTATGACGTGATGGCCAAACATTATCCACCAGTCCTGCTGAGAGTTATGACGTGATGGACAAACATTATCCACCCTCCTGCTGGAGGTTATGACGTGATGGCAAACATTATCCACAGTCCTGTTGGAGGTTATGACGTGATGGCCGAACATTATCCACCAGTCCTGTTGGAGGTTATGACGTGATGGCCAAACATTATCCACCAGTCCTGTTGGAGGTTATGACGTGATGGCCAAACATTATCCACCAGTCCTGCTGGAGGTTATGACGTGATGGACAAACATTATCCACCAGTCCTGCTGGAGGTTATGACGTGATGGCCAAACATTATCCACCAGTCCTGCTGGAGTTATGACGTGATGGACAAACATTATCCACCAGTCCCGCTGGAGGTTATGACGTGATGGCAAACATTATCCACCAGTCCTGTTGGAGGTTATGACGTGATGGCCAAACATTATCCACCAGTCCTGTTGGAGGTTATGACGTGATGGCCAAACGTTATCCACCAGTCCTGTTGGAGGTTATGACGTGATGGCCAAACATTATCCACCAGTCCTGTCTTGGAGGTTATGACGTGATGGACAAACATTATCCACCAGTCCTGCTGGAGGTTATGACGTGATGGCCAAACATTATCCACCAGTCCTGCTGGAGGTTATGACGTGATGGACAAACATTATCCACCAGTCCTGCTGGAGGTTATGACGTGATGGCCAAACATTATCCACCAGTCCTGTTGGAGGTTATGACGTGATGGCCAAACATTATCCACCAGTCCTGCTGGAGGTTATGACGTGATGGCCAAACATTATCCACCAGTCCTGCTGGAGGTTATGACGTGATGGACAACATTATCCACCAGTCTGCTGGAGGTTATGACGTGATGGCCAAACATATCCACCAGTCCTGTTGGAGGTTATGACGTGATGGCCAAACATTATCCACCAGTCCTGCTGGAGGTTATGACGTGATGGACAAACATTATCCACCATCCTGCTGGAGGTTATGACGTGATGGACAAACATTATCCACCAGTCCTGCTGGAGGTTATGACGTGATGGCCAAACATTATCCACCAGTCCTGCTGGAGGTTATGACGTGATGGACAAACATGATCCACCAGTCCTGCTGGAGGTTATGACGTGATGGCCAAACATTATCCACCACTCCTGCTGGAGGTTATGACGTGATGGACAAACATTATCCACCAGTCCTGCTGGAGGTTATGACGTGATGGCAAAACATGATCCACCAGTCCTGCTGGAGGTATGGCGTGATGACCAAACATGATCCACCAGTCCTGCTGGAGGTTATGGCGTGATGGACAAACATTATCCACCAGTCCTGCTGGAGGTTATGACGTGATGGACAAACATGATCCACCAGTCCTGCTGGAGGTTATGCGTGATGGCCAAACATTATCCACACTCCTGCTGGAGGTTATGACGTGATGGACAAACATTATCCACCAGTCCTGTTGGAGGTTATGGCGTGATGGACAAACATTATCCACCAGTCCTGTTGGAGGTTATGACGTGATGGACAAACATTATCCACCAGTCCTGCTGGAGGTTATGACGTGATGGACCAAACATTATCCACCAGTCCTGCTGGAGGTTATTGACGTGATGGCAAACATTATCCACCAGTCCTGCTGGAGGTTATGACGTGATGGACAAACATTATCCACCAGTCCTGCTGGAGGTTATGACGTGATGGACAAACATTATCCACCAGTCCTGCTGGAGGTTATGACGTGATGGACAAACATTATCCGCACAATGCTATCTAAATACCAGTATTATAATGCAGATACAAAAAAGCTTTATACAGTAGGGCAAAAATTTGTCACGTTGTATTATACATGTGGAAGATTTTGGTTCCCTGGAGAGGGTTATAGGGTCAAACGCCCCGCCGGCTCGGTCTAGACATAGGCCTTTGTGGATCAGGGTCTGATCAACACAGGCTTTACGGGCTGACCGCACGGAAACTGCGTACGAACCAAAACCCCGGGTTTTGGTCAGGTACTGATTAAAGGGACTATACGGGCCCCCTTTTTTGGGGACGCCAGGGATTTTTTTGGTGACCCCCCTTATTATGCTGGGGGTTTAAAATTTAAAGTCTTTTACACGGGTCATTAAGGCTGCAGTAAAGTACAACACCAGTCACTACACAGGGTCATTAAGGTGCTGTCACCTTACAAACCATCCTACACTAGGGTTTAAGGCTACTCCCCTGTACAACACCATCACTAACTGGGGTCATTAAGGCAATGTCCCCTGTACAACCCATCACTCACAGGGGTCATTAAGGCTGCATGTCACCGTCAACACCATCACTACACGAGGGTCTTTAAGGTGCAGTCACCTGTAAAACACCGTCACTACACGAGGGTCTTTAAAGGGCTGCAGTCACCTGTAAACACCATACTACACTGGGGTCAAAAGGCTAAAATGTCACCTGTACAACCCCAGTCAACACTGGGGGTCATTAAGGCTACATGTCCCCTGTAAAACACCAGTCACTCCCGAGGGTCATTAACTACATTCACCTGTAAAAACCCAGTCCTACACTAGGGTATTAAGGCTACATGTCCCTGTACAACCACACACACTGGGGTATTAAGCTAATGCCCTGTACAACACCAGTCACCCGAGGGTCTTTAAGCTGCTGTCCCCTGTACAACACCATACTACACGGGGCAAAAAGGGCACATGTCACCGTAAACACCAGCACTAAGGGGTTAAGTACGTCACTGTCAACACCAGCCCTCCGAGGGTCATTAAGGTGCTTCCATCTGTACAACACCATCACTACACGAGGGCATTAAGGCTACATGTCACAAGTACAACACCAGTCCTACACAGGGTCTTTAAAGCGCATGTCACCTGTACAACACGAGTCATACACGGGGGTCTTTAAAGGTACATGTCACCTGTACAACACCAGCACTACACGGGGGTTAAAAAGGCTACATTCACGGTAAACACCATCATACAGTGGGTCTTTAAGGCTGCGTCACCTGTACAACACCAGTCCACCGGGGTCATTAAGGCGCAGTCCCCTGTAAAAACCCCAGACTCCCCCGAGGGTTATTAAGGCTACATGCAGTGTAAAACCCCCCCAGTATACCCCGAGGTTTAAAGGCTACATGTCACCTGTAAAAACCCCAGTCACTACCGGGGTCTTTAAGGCACATGTCACCTGCCCAAAAAACCAGTCCTACACAGGGTCTTTAAAGGCTACATGTCCCTGTAAACACCCACTCACGAGGGTCTTTAAACTACATGTCAGCTGTACAACCCCATCACTAAGAGGGTCTTTAAAGGTACATTCACCGTACAACACCGTCCCTACAGAGGGTCTTTAAAGGCGTGTCACCGTACAACACCATCATACAGGGGGGCTTAAGGCTACTGTCACCTGTCAACCCCATCACTACACGGGGTTTAAAAAGGTACATGTCCCCCGTACAACCCATCACTACACGGGGGTTTTAAAGGGGCTGATGTCACCTGTAAACCCCAGTCACTACCTAATACTTAAAAAGGTTTTATGTAAACTCCCAGTTAGGAACAGAAGACAATGTGTGACAACACCACCTGTGGGGGTCCGGATGAAAAAGGGTTCGGACCTCCCTGGGGGGGTCCCCTGGAGAACAGTTACGGACCTACCTGTGGGGGTTTCTGGATAACAGGTTACGGGGCCCTACCTGTGGGGGTCCCTGGTACATGGGTTAAATGTCCCCTGTGGGATCCTGGATGAAAAGGGTTACAGGCCTACCTGGGGGGGCCCTGGATGACACGGGTACAGGCCCTACCTGGGGGGGTCCTGGATGACATAGGTTACAATACGTATCTGTGGGATCCTGGATGACACAGGTTACAGCCTACCTGTGGGGTCCTGGATGACACAGGTTAAAAGACCAGGGGGGGGGTCCTGGATGATACAGGTTCAAAGACCCCCCGGGGGGGGGTTTTTTAAGTTCCCAGTGACAAAGTTGAATAGTTCCGGGCCGCCGTAGGAAAAGAGTCCAGGTATAGTCCCAAGCCACGCCTCCCAGGCTGTGCTGTCCCTCTTGTGCCGTGCCCCCATTTCTGTCTCATGTGATCGAGTTTTTGGGCTATACGGGGGGGAGTAACACCGGGGAAAACCCATACAGGGAGTATACACACATCACTATGTTAATACAGAAACGCCGAGGTGTGTATCACCCAGTGTTATAACAAGTGGTGTATTTTCGGTGTATTAGGCTGAAATTGACTAAGATTTTTTTTTTAAGATTATTCTTATTTAGTGCACAAAAAGGGGTACCTCATAATGTGCATACATTTAAAAATTTTTAAAAGAATTTAAAGACCTTGTTGTTAGTGTAACTGTTTTAAAATGTAGTATTAATACAACAACTTTAGAAAATTAAGAGACTTTTGAAAAACATAAGTAAATATTCAATAAAACTTTTAGAATGTTTTTTTTTTACATTACTAGAATGTGATCAAAAAAATAAAAATATACCGGGTCAACTGCCCACTCTGAGAAGAAAAATACGACCCCCAAAATAATCCCCTCACAATTTTTCAAAAATTCAAGTCTAGTAACTACTTTTACAAATCCACTTTACTCTGACATAACCTTAACAACCTAAAATAAAAGTAATATAGACAATAATTTAATTACACAACTTTTTATAAAACCCTAGAAAGTTTAAGAAGGGTGAATCTTAAAACATTTTTCAGAGGCTGCAAAAACATTTGTTTTGCCCCCGTTAAGTCAACTTCCTTCCTTATACTTTTCCCCTTTCAAAATACAAGGTAAAATCTGTTTTTTTCCCCTTATTTTCTTCTTAAAGTTCTCCACCCCGCCCCCACCCCTGCCTTTGTCTTCCAAAGGACAGAAACACAAGCTGCACAGCGACTTAACGCGACTGCTATATTTGATTTAGTCACCCCTTTATTAAGTCCCATTATAACTTTTCCCTGTTGATGGTTTACATAACATCTACCCTGTGTGAGGTCATAACACCTACCCTTTGAGGGTACATAACACCTCCCCTGGGATGGACATAAACTACCCTGTGTGATGGTACATAACATCTACCTGTGTGAGGACATAACATTACCCTGTGTGAGGGTAAAAAAACATCTACCCGGGATGGCACTAACATCTACCCTGTGTGAGGGTAAACTCTACCTGGTGAGGTACATAACATCCCCCCTTGGTGGTACATAACATTACCCTGTGTGGGTACATAACATTACCCGGTGAGGTAAAACCCCCTCCCCGTGTACGGTACATAACCCTCCCCTTTTGTGGAAATAACTTTACCCCTGGTGATGGTACTAACATCTCCCCTGGTGAGGGTAATAACCTACCCTTGTGATGGTACATAACATTCCCGTGTGATGGTACATAACCCCTACCCTGTGTGACGGTACTAACACCTACCCTGTGTGAGGGTACAAACATCACCCTTGTGAGGGTACATAAATCTACCCTGTGGATGGTCATAAATCTACCTGTGGGAGGAAACAAAATATCTCCCCTGTGTGATGGTACAAACATTTTCCCTGTTGTGGTAAACCCCCTCCCCCTGTGTAGGAATAACACCTCCCGTGTGAGGTTTAATAACATCTCCCTGTGTATGGTACATAACATTACCCTGTGTGAGGGGAATAACATCTACCCTTTTTGGGATGGCATAATTTTACCCCGTGTGATGGACATAAAAACCCCCTTGTGAGGTAATAACACCTACCCGTGTATGAATAACATCTACCCTGTGGTGGTACATAACCCTACCCTGTGTGAGGTACAAACTCCCCCTGTGTGAGGGTACTTAACATCACCTTGTGATGTACATAACCCTACCCTGTGTGATGGACATAAACCCTCCCCCTGGTGAGGTACAAAAATTCCCCGGGGATGGTACTAACATTCCCCCTGTGTGTGGTACATAACACCTACCCGTGTGTGGTAAAAAACTTCTCCCTGGGGTGGACATAACACTCCCCTGGTGATGGTCAAAACCCCTCCCGTTGAGGGACTAACCCTACCCTGTTAGGACATAACATCTACCCCTTTGAGTACTAACATCTCCCTGTGTGTGGAACATAACATCTCCTGTGGAGGGAAAATAACATTACCCTTGTGGGGTACTAACACCTACCCTGTGTGATGGTACATAACACCTCCCCTGTGTGATGGTACATAACATCTACCCTGTGGATGGTACATAACATCCCCTGTGTGACGGTACATAACATTCCCCTGGGACGGTACATAACACCTACCCGTGTGTGGTACATAAATCTACCCTGTGTGCGGTAATAACAACCTACCCTGTGTGAGGGGAAACATAAATCTACCCTGGTGATGGAAAATAACTCTCCCGTGTGAGGTACAAACATCTACCTGTGGATGGTCATAACCCCTACCCTGTGTGATGGTACTAACTTTTCCTACCCGGGGTTGGGTAATAAATCACCCCTGTGGAGGTACATAACATTCCCCTGTGTGAGGGTACATAAATCTACCCCGTGTGAGGGTACTAAATTCCCCTGGTGATGGTAAAAACATCTACCCTGTGGAGGGTACATAAATTACCCTGGGGTGTGGTCATAACCCCTCCCTTTGGGTGAGGACATAACCCCCCCTGTGTGAGGTACAAAACATCTACCCTTGTGGGGTACAAAACCATTACCCTGTGTGACGGTACAAAACACCTACCCTGTGAAATGGTACATAACACTACCCTGTGTATGGTACATAAATCTCCCCTGTTGAGGGGTACATAACATCTACCCGTGTGACGGTACATAACACCACCCTTGTGATGGTAAAACACCCCCTGTGTGATGGTACAAAACACCACCCTGTTGACGGTAATACCCTACCCGGGTGTGAGGGTAAAAACATCTACCCTGTGTGATGGTAAAAAAATTACCTGGAATGGAATAACCCCTCCTTTTGTGAGGGTAATAACTTTACCCTGTGTGAGGGTACATAACATCTCCCCTTGTGACGGTACTAACACCCCCCTGTGTGATGGTAAAAAACCCCTCCCCGTGTGATGGTAAAAAACATCTACCCTGTTAGGTACATAAACTCCCTTTGTTTTGGTACATAACCCCTCCCTTGTTGGGGGTAATAAATCTACCCTGTGGGTGGTACAAAAAAACACCCTGTGTAGGCACATAACATCTACCCCTTGTGATGGTACATAACATCTACCCGGTGGGTACATAACATTCCCGTGGAGGTCAAAACATCTCCCCGTGTGAGGGGACAAACCCTTTCCCTTGTGATGGTACAAAACTTTCTACCCTGTGTGATGGTAATAACATCTACCCGTGTAGGTACATAACATCTAATGGGGTGTGGTACAAACATACCCTGTGTGATGGAATAAACTACCCTGTGTGATGGAACATAACACCCCCCTGTGTGATGGTACATAACACTCCCGTTAGGTTTACATAACCCCACCCTGTGTAACGTCAAACATCTACCCTGTGGAGGTACAAAAACACCTCCCCTTGTGATGGTACTAACTTACCCTGTGTGAGGTACTAACACCTACCCTGTGTGATGGTAATAAATTACCTGTGTGAGGGTACAAAAACATTATGTGTGATGGTACAAAACACCTCCCCTGGGTGGGTAATCATCTCCCCTGTGTGATGGTAAAAACCACCCTGTTGATGGTACATAACCCTCCCTTGTGTATGGTACAAAAACACCTCCCGTGTTGGACTAACATCCCCCTTGTGAGGTACAAACCCCACCCTGTGTGATGGTACAAACACCTACCCTGTGTGATGGTACAAACCCTCCCCCTTTTGGAGGGTACAAAAACCCCCTATGTGTGAGGTACATAACATTACCTGTGTGTGGTACATAACCCCCTCCCCTTTGATGGTAAAAAACACCTCCCCTGTGTGATGGACATAACACCTCCCTTGGTATGGAATAACATCTCCCCTGTGTGAGGGTAAAAAACCCCTCCCCTGTTGAGGTACATAACACCTCCCCTGTGTGAGGTACAAACACCTCCCCGTGTGATGGTACAAACTTACCCTGGTGATGGTACATAAACCTACCTGTGTGACGGTCATAACTTCCCCTGTGTGATGGAAAATAACCCCTCCCCCGTGTGATGGTAATAACACCTACCCGTTGGATGGTACATAACCCCACCCTGTGTGAGGGTCAAAAACCCCTCCCCTGTGTGATGGTACAAAAACCCCTACCCCTTTGTGTGAGGGTAAAACCCTCCCGGTGTTTGTACATAACCCCTACCTGGTGAGGTACATAACACCTACCCTGTGTGATGGTACAAAAACCCCCTACCCTGTGTGATGGACATAACATCCCCCGTGTGATGGTACATAACACCCCCCTGTGGTGGTACATAACATTACCCGGGGATGGTACAAAATTCCCCCGTGTGAGGGGTACAAAACATCTCCCCTGGGACGGTCATAAACCTCCCTTTTTGAGTACAAAACCTCCCCCTGGTATGGTACTAACCTACCTGTGTGATGTACATAACATTCCCCTGTGTGATGGTCATAACCCCTACCCGTGTGAGGGTAATACATCTCCCCTGTGTGATGGTAAATAACACCTCCCTGTTGGGGTACATAACATTCCCCTGTGGAGGGTACTAACCACCCTGTGTGAGGGTACATACATTCCCCTGTGTGAGGGACAAAACCCCCTGTGTGGGGTACATAAATCTATGGTGATGGTACATAAAATCTACCCTGTTGATGGCTAAAATCTCCCCCTGTGTGAGGGTCAAACACCTACCCTTGTGATGGAAAAACAAAAACACCTCCCCTTGGTGGTACTAACATTCCCCCTGTGTGATGGTCCATAACATTACCCTGTGTGTTTTCATAAAACCTACCCTGGTGATGGTACATAACATCTACCCTGTGTATGGTACATCACCTCCGTGTGAGTACATAACTCTACCCTGTGTTATGGACATAACACCTACCCGGGGTTGAGGGTACATAACCTACCCGTGTGATGGACATAAAATAACCCTGTGTGATGGTACTAACCCTCCCTGTGTGATGGTACAAACATTCCCCTGTGTATGGTAATAACATCTCCCCTGTGTAGGGTACATAACATCTACCCTGTGTGATGGTACAAACACTACCTGTGTGTGGTAAAAAAACTTTCCCCCTGTGGACGGTACAAACCCCTCCCTTTTGTGAGGGGTAACAACATTCCCTGTGTGAGGACATAACCCTACCCGTTTGTGGGAATAACTTTACCCTTGGGGAGGGTCATAACTTTTCCCCCGTGTGAGGGTACATAAACCTCCCCTTTGGTGTGGTAATAACACCTCCCCCTGGTTGGTACATAACACCACCCGGTGAGGGACAAAAACCCCTACCCTGTGTGAGGGCAATTACACCCCCCTGTGTGGGGTACTAACACTACCCTGTGTGACGAAAAACCCCTCCCTTTGTGATGGTAAATAACACCTACCCTTGTGATGGTAATAACATTTACCCTGTGTGATGGTAAAAAACATCTACCCTTGTGAGGTAAAAAAACCCTACCTTGTGGGGATGGTACATAACCCCTTTACCCTGTGGATGGTACATAACATCCCCTTTTTGAGGGTACTAACATCCCCCGTGTGATGGTACATCATTCCCCTTGGTGATGGTACAAACACCTACCCTGTTGATGGTACTAACACCTCCCCTGTGGATGGTACAAAACCTACCCTGTTGATGACATAACACCCCCCCTTTGGTGAGGGGTACATAACACCTACCCTGTGGATGGTACATAACCCCTCCCCTGTGTGATGGACAAAAACTCTACCCTGTGTGATGGACATAACATCACCCTGTGTGGGTAAAAACACCTCCTTGTGTATGGACAAAACACCTACCTGTGTGTGTACATAACCCTACCCTTTTTGATGTAATAACATCTCCCCTGTGTGATGGTACTAACACTACCCTGTGTGGGGCATAACCCTACCATGTTGATGGTAATAACCCCTCCCCCGTGAGGTACTTTAACCACCCTGTGTGATGGTACATAACACCTACCCTGTGTGATGGAATAACACCTCCCCGGTGAGGTAATAACACCTCCCCTGTGTGATGGTACAAAACACCCCCCTGTTATGGTACATAACACCTACCTGTGTGAGGGCAAAACTTACCCTGTGTGATGGACATAAAAACCCTCCCCCTGTTGTGGTACAAAACATTACCCTGGGATGGTACAAACACTACCCTGGGGGATGGTACATAACACCTACCCTGTTGTTGGTACATAACATCTCCCCTGTGGAGGGGTACAAACACCTCCCCTGTGTGAGGGTACATAACCCCTACCCGGGTTGATGGTACAAACATCTCCCCTGGTGATGGTAAAACATCTCCCCTGTGTGATGGTACATAACACTCCCCTGTGTGATGGTAATAACCCCTCCCCGGTGAGTCAAAACACCTACCCTGTGTGGGTAATAAATCTCCCTGTGTGAGGACATAACACCTACCCTGTGGATGGAATATAAACAACCACCCTGTGTTTCCCCATTTGAACTCCCTGACAAAAAGGGGCTACTCCCCACACTGCGGTGTACTTTTTTTAAATAATAAAAATAAAAATAATAATAATAAAAAATAAAATAATTAAATAATAAAATTAATAATAATAATAATCAAACGTTTTTTTTCCTGCGATTCCAGCTGGAATCAGTCTTAGTTTGATATCTATTGTTGCAAACTGATTCTTCACTATTGTGGCTAACTGATTCTTCATCATTGTGTTGACTGTTTTATTTTGTGGCAAACGATTCTTCATTTTTGGTCTGACTGATTCTTCATTATTGGGGCTGACTGTTTCTTCTCTTTGTGTGCTAACTGATTTTTCATCTATTGGTGCGACTGATTTTTCACATTGTGTGCTACTGATTTTTCATCTTTGTGTGCTAACTGTTCTTCATCTATTGTGTGCTGACGTTTCTTCATCTTTGGTGCTACTGATTTTTCACTTTGTGCAATGTTTTCTTCATTTTTTGTGTGCTGATTCTTCTTTTTGTGCTAACTGATTCTCATCTATGTGTCGATGATTTTTCATTTAAGGTCAGGGGCGGACTATTATGAATAATGAATTTTATTTTTCAGGCCCCAAACCCAGGGGGGGCCCCAAAATCCATTTAGTCCAAAATTTTTAAAATTTTTGGGGTTTACTGTAGAAAGGGGTGCAAAGGGGTCCCCCATAACAATTCAAGTTTGGGGTCCCAAAAAAATGTCGGTCCGCCCGGGTTACGGCTCAATTTTATCTTCCCAAAACAGCCAAAAATTTTCCCCCCTGGGTTCACTAAAGAAAAAAACTTTTGCTAACATTAACTTAATTAAGATTTTTTAAAATGTAAAACCAAAAAAAAAAATAGGAAAAAAAGATAAAGTTTGGGTATTGTGGGGTTTTTTCATTAATATTTTTTGTGTTTTACGAACAAATTCTGTGTTTGTGCCCGCTTTTGGGTTTGAAACTGTCTTGTACGTCCACAAGGAGCCAAGTGGATACATAACGTTCCTTATACATAACAAGGCACCTCGTCTTAAGGTGTTTAAGGCTTGCTAAAAGGCCAATCCATCCCAAATAGGTCCCGAAGGAATAAAAGGCTGTAGATCATCCTTAGTGTGTCCAGAAAGCGAATGATGGAAGGGAGACAAAAAGAGAGCACAGCAGACGCGCAGCAGCCAGCAGCAGCAGCCCAGCAGCACCACAGCACCAGAGCACCCACAGCAGCAGCAGCGCAGCAGCAGCACACCCAGGGAAGAGCAAAATCTTCTCGAGAGAGTTTAAACAACCTCCATTTTGTGTTATTATTACTTAAATTACGTATAAAATATGTGAAGGGGTGGGTGGGGGGTTAGGTTTGGCCACCTCTAAAAATTTTCCCCTCTTTTGGGGCACCCCAAAACACTTGTCTTGCATGGATTTGCTCACTGTGTCATTCTTCATTCATCCTTTTTTTTACAACTCTTAAGAAAAGATAAGAATTTTGTTCGGATTTTTAACCCCGAAGGGTTAGCCCCCCGGATAACCCCCGAAAAATCGTGCGTCATCGAAGACTGTTAACTTATTTCCATTGGGGGCCTTATCTTTTTCCCCCAGATGCGACCCACACCGTCGATAAACCCAGGGACCCATTTGCTGCTGGTGAAAGGAACAGGTGTAAGGAACGTGTCAAATGTTTCCACCCCCGGAAACGAACCCGGGGCCCCGTGTGTGAAGCGGGGGGTTTTAACCCCCAGGCCAGCGGGCCCTTTTTTGAAAATCCCGTTCCCCTAGCTCGACTGCTACCTCACCAGCCCACCAATGAGGGCCGTCACATTCCCGGGACGGGTAGAAACATTAGGATGTTTTTTTTACGACCCTGCTGTCCATTTTCACCTGCAGTAGAATAAACCTGGGTCTTTGGGACTAGTATGGGGCCATCCGGGGACAAAAAAATTGTCCCAATTGCCGAAATGCCCCATAAACAAGGGAATTTCATACAGTAAGATAAAAAAGATTTCGTTCGGATTTTTAACCCCCCCAGGGGGTTAGCCCCCAGGAAACCCAAGAAAAACATGCGTCATCGGGACTTCTAAATTATTTCCATTGGGTCCTTTAAATTTTTCCCCCAGGATGCACCCCCCACCAGCGACTAACACCCCGGGACCTATTTGCTGCTAGGGGAAAAGAAAATAGGGGTAAGGAAAGTGTCGGAATTTCCACCCGCCGGGAATCGAAACCCGGGGCCTGTGTGTGAAACGGGGTTTTTTGCCACCCGGCCCCCGGGGACCCAGTAAGTCATTTACCCTCAGCTGGTCTGAAATTGCAACCAAGTTCTTCCCCCCTTCCCCAAATTGTTTTTTACATCCCGATAAAAAACTTCTGAATACTACTCTGGTTAGGGTATTTTGTTGGCATGATCATATCTTCCTTGCTCTTCGTTCCTCCAGTTATATAAGCTTAGCCCGCCATTCCTTTTATGTGTTTGGGGGGGGAAGGGGGGAGGGGGAAAGGGGGGATAAGAAGGAAGACGTGGGAAATAAAAATGGGAAAACCGTAAAAGAGGGGAAAAACAGCCCCATTACTGTTAAGAGGACTGGTGTGGAAGGGGGAGGTGACCCACACTCTCACCCTAAATTCACCCTCATCTCTCTCTCTCTCCTCTTCCTCTTCCTCGACGCCCTTTTTCCCTTTTCTCCTCTGTATTCCCTTTTCTTATTTCTAATTTTCACTCATACAGTTTGTGGGAAATTTTGTTTTATGGGGTTTTACAGGGGCAATTATTTTAGTTTTTTGGTTGTTGGTTCCATCTTTACATTACCATCCTTCCCTTACCATCCTTCCTTACCCCTTTCCATTACCATCCTTTCCCTTTCCCTCCTTTTATTACCCCCTTTCCCTCACCATCCTTCCCTACATCCTTCCATCACCAGATTTTTCACCCCTCCTCCTTACCATCCCTTCCATTACATCCTTCCATCACCATCCTTCCATTACCATCCCTCCATCACCCTCCTTCCATTTCCATCCTTTTCCCTCACCATACTTTTCCTTACCACCTTCATTTCCTCCCTTTCCCTTACCACCTTTAATCACCCCTCTTCCCTCACCCCTCCCCATTACCACCTTTCCATTACCTCCCTTTCCCTACCACCCTTTCCCTTATCATCCTTCATTACCCTCCTTCCCTTACCATCCCTTTCCTTAATCCTTTCCTTACCATCCTTCCCACCATCCCCCCATCACCCCTCCCCCACCTCCCTCCATACAACACTGCCTAACACTAGGGACCCCACCTTTGACCCCAAACCCCCCGGTGGGTCAGGGGAACACAACTAGACTGTTACTGCTGGGCCCCACGTATGCAACGTAGGGGCCACAACCCGGTGATCGGGAACTGATTTTAGGGATTGTCCGCTCTCTCTTTAAGGCAGCCAGGGGGCTGAAGGCAGCCGGGGGCTTGAAGGCAGCCCGGGGTTTGAAGGCAGCCAGGGTCTTGAAGGCAGCCAGGGGTTTGAAGGCGCCAGGGGTCTTGAAGGCAGCCGGGGCTTGAAAGCGCCCGGGGGGCTTTAAGGCACCAGGGGTCTTGAAGGCAGCCAGGGGGGCTTGAAGCAGCCAGGGGGCTTGAAGGGAGCCCGGGTCTTTAAAGGCAGCCAGGGGGCTTGAAGGCAGCCCGGGGGCTTGAAAGGCAGCCAGGGGTCTTTAAGGAGCCAGGGTTTATTGGGGACTCCCGTTATGTCTGGTGAGAGAGAACATCTTGCGATCCAAAGGAAATAAATCATTTTTCGACTTTTTTTTGGGTTTTTCCCTTTTTTCTACACATATGCGTATGTATATAAACTACGTAACAAAATTTGTGTATACCTAATAAACCTAATGGCGCCCCTTTTTTCATTGGGGGGATGTTACACCCCCTTACTGCTAGGGAAAGGGATACAGGTGTTTGCCCAAAAATGCCTACAAATATAGGGGTTTTCGGCATTACACCCAATTGTCATTTCCTTTGTAAAAAACACTGTAAGCCCCGCCGGGGTTGGAATGTGAGAGCAGTCAGTTGTGACCTAACGGGTTCCATCCTTTTCGCAAAACACTTTCCCCCCTCCATCACCAGCATCACCCAAAACCTCTTACTCCCCAGGGTGGTGGGTGAAGAGGATGATGCACCGCCCAAAACCCCTCCCCCACTCCTCTTCAGTAAGCCATCGTAAATCTCCCTTGTACAAACCCTGCCTCTCCCACCCTCCCCACCAACCCCTCGCCCTCTCCCCCTTCTTTCCTTTTTTAACGCGGTAATTTCCTCGCCTCGTCATTATTGCTTTCATCAAAACCAAC
>NC_069440.1:16263-45072 GCF_026875155.1 Cherax quadricarinatus | reverse complement strand
TTTGGGATGTTATCATTAATCTTCGTAGGCTCCATGGTGACTTATTTATACAATTAAAAAAAAAAATGCGAAGAAACACGAAATAGTTTACAGTGAAATTCTGGCAGATTGTGTTTGTTTGGTAGAGTGCTGAGCTTTGTTCAAATAAGGAGCTGTTCGAGTACTGAGGTTCCAATGCATTTGCTGTTTGGAATGACATCTGAACTGTTATATCTGCACACCTCTGCAGAGACAGTGATTGTGTGTAAATGATGGTGAAAGTGTTTCTCTTTTGGGTCACCCTGCCTCGGTGGGAGACTTGTAAAACAAATATTTGGACGTTTGAATATGGCCAGCAGGCAGTAGCATCTACAGGACTGAGATTTCGCCTCACAGTTCTCAATTCATAGTAGCATAGTGTGGGAGGCTTCAAGATTTTTTAGTGACCATAATGATTTTCTTTTTGTAACACATCGGCCATCTCCCATTACACAATCACTGTCTTTGCAGAGGCACTCAGATACAACAGTTCAGATGTCACTCCAAACAGCAAATATCCCAAACCCCTCCTTCAAAGTGCAGGCATTGTACTTCCCACCTCCAGGACTCGAGTCCAGCTAACTTGTTTCCCTGAATCACCTCACAAAATGTTACCCTGCTCACACTCCAACAGCTCGTCATGTCTCAAAAACCATTTATCTGCATTCACTCCTATCTAACATGTTCACACATGCCTGCTGTATGCCCAAGCCCCTTGCAGACAACACCTCTTTTACCCCCTCCCCCCATCATTTCCTAGGACGACCCCTACCCCTTCTCCCTCCACTACAGATTTATACACCCTCCAAGTCATCCTATTTTGCTTCATCCTCTCTAAATGACCAAAGTACCTCCACAACCCCTCCTTAGTGCTCTGAATAATACTTTTAGTAACTTCACACCTCCTCCTAATTGCCACACTATGAATTCTCTGCATAATATTTACACCACACATTGCCCTTAGACTCTGCATCTCCACTGATTCCAGCCTCCTCCTTGCTGCAGAACTTACAACCCATGCTTCACATCCATATAAGTGTACTGGTACCATAATGATATCATGACTTTAATAGTTAGAGAAATACACTGCATAATTTGGAACTGCAATTGTAACAGCAAGGTAATTTATTTTTATTTATTGAAATGAAGTTTAACTTTTTTTTTTCTTTCTTTCAACACACCGGCCGTATCCCACCAAGGCGGGGTGGCCCAAAAGGAAAAACAAAAGTTTCTCCTTTTACATTTAGTAATATATATAGGAGAAGAGGTTACTAGCCCCTTGCTCCCGGCATTTTAGTCGCCTCTTACAACACGCATGGCTTACGGAGGAAGAATTCTGTTCCACTTCCCCATGGAAATAAGAGGAAATAAACAAGAATAAGAAGTAGAAAGAAAATAGAAGAAAACCCAGAGGGGTGTGTATATATATGCTTGTACATGTATGTGTAGTGTGACCTAAGTGTAAGTAGAAGTAGCAAGACATACCTGAAATCTTGCATGTTAATGAGACAGAAAAAAGGACACCAGCAATCCTACCATCATGTAAAACAATTACAGGCTTTCGTTTTACACTCACTTGGCAGGACGGTAGTACCTCCCTGGGCAGTTGCTGTCTACCAACCTACTACCTAAAATGAAGTTTAAACATTTTAAAGTTACATTCAATTATAAGAAAACAAATCTGATGACTAACCTGGGTGTAGCCATGAGTGGCAGCCTTTAATAGTGCCAAGGATGCCTTGCCACATGCCTTCAAAACTCTAATTCGCTCTGGCACATCTCCCAGAAAAAGAGCATTGGTGTCCCCAACCTTCAAAATTTTTGCGAATTTCTTTAACTTCATCATACCCCGTATTTTGGCCAAATTTTCCAGTAATAAGGTAAAGGAATGGATTTTTTTCATGTTCTTTGTTTGGGGGTGCGTATTCAAACAACCTGCAAAATACAATTACTGTAAAACCTGTCATGAGGCCACAAATCAACAGGAACAATAACACAAATAGTATTTAGAACCTTTTTTAAATGGTTCGAAAATTTAAATGTAACCAATTACAGTGGAACCTCTACTTGAGTTTAATTATTTCATGACCTGCTCGTATCTGGATTTGCTCGTTTGCGAGTCAAATTTTCCTCATTTTAAATTAATTAAATGAAAAAAATCTGTTCCAGGGAATTCCAGCACAACAAAAATTCAAAATTTCCTAATTTTCAACTCTACGGTTTTTTCAAAATTCTCTAATTGAAAACAAATTAATACTGAAAAAAGATATATACACGGAATAAAAAACAAGCTTATACACAAACACACATTTTGATGGTAGTGGGAGTGAAAAGCCTTGTTGTTGTTGGGGGGGTTTTTAAAGGGCCCCCCCACAGCAGCCATTCCTGCTCCTGATACATGTGCAAAAACCAAAATAACCCAAAAAAGTCAGACACTGCTGTTTCATGTTGTCTGTCAGTGCTGCTTCATGATGTTTGCCACTGCTGCTGCTTCTTGTCTGCCACTGCTGCTTCATGTCTGCCACCGCTACCTCATGTTGTCTACCACTGCTGCTTCATGTTGTCTGCCACTGCTGCTTCATGTTGTCTGCCACTGCTGCTTCATGTTGTCTGCCACTGCTGCTTCTTGTTGTCTGCCACTGCTACCTCATGAAGTCTGCTCCCACTTTTGTTAGCATGTTGAAGAGCTTTCCAATATGTGAGGGTTGAGGGGCAGTGCCAAATGGACAGGTAGTGAACGGTGACATCATTTGTTTACTCTTGAACATCGCCAAAGAATTGACCATTTCTGCTACTTTGAGCTAAGTTTCAAGGTACTTTTCGTTATGAAACCAATCAAAATCATATCTATTTCTGTAGTATATCTTCCATTCTATCAAAGGAGACAAAAAATAAATAAATAAAGAGAATACACCCATAAAAACCATACGAAAATATACCGCTAAGGGGAGGCCAATGGCCGAGAAATGAACTCTGTTATTTATGGTCCGATTTCTTTCATTTTTGGTGTACTTTAAGACGCACCTTCCCAGCATACATTGCCCAAGTTTCAATAAGATAGTCCAACAAACAAGGAGAAAAATTTTTTTTCCCCCAATTCCCTGAACAGAGCAAGTAACTCGTCACCAGCGTCAAGAAATCTGGAAATTTCGCTTGCGTCTGGAAGGAAAAAATCGACTGAGCAACTGCTCATATCTGGAAAACTCGCATGTGGATGCACTCCTAAATAGAGGTTCCACTGTAGTTGGTTTTATGTATCTAAATACATCGTTCAGCTATAATGTAACCGAATTAATATATTCAGATTCACTAAAAAGAAAGTAAATATAAATATGTATGGAGATGATGTTACAAGTGATGGAAAGGGAAACAAAAAAAAAGCTGTGTACTTATTTATGCAACATATCCATTGTGCAACTTACTGGGTGGTTGCCATGCATGAGGGCATGCTCTGCTAGTTTCTCCCAGCATCCCTTATCATCAAGAGCCTTGGCAGCATCTAAAGCCACATCAATATTGCCACACTCCAGCGCCAGAAGGAATCGCGTTCGCTCATCCTTGACGAAATGAAGAGCCACTTCAGGATAACCCTTCTTTTGTAGGTAAGCAATGATTGACTGTCCCACCAGTTTGGCTCCACGAACCATTTGCAAAACCTACAGAAAATATGGGGAAAACATAAGCTACACAGGTTGTATCTATAGATTTTTTCTGAATTTTTTTTAACACGTCAGCCATGACTCAAAAACAAAGAAAAAAAAACTTTCATCATCATTCAACACTTTCACCAGCACTCATACATAATCACTTTCTTGGTAGAGGCACTCAGATATGACAGCTTAGATGTCCCTCCAAACTACCAACATCCCAAACCCCTCCTTTAAAGTGCAGGCATTGTACTTCCCATTTCCAGGACTCAAGTCCAAATAACTGGGTTCCCCTCAATCCCTTCACAAAATATTACCCAGCTCATACTCCAATATCTCGTTAGGTCCCAAAAACCATTCGTCTCCATTCACTCCTATCTAACACGCTCACACACGCTTCCTGGAAGTCCAAGCCCCTCGCTCACAAAACCTTTACTCCTTCCAACCTTTTCGGGGATGACCCCTGCCCTGTCTTCCTTCCCCTACAGATTTATACGCTCTCCAAGTCATTCTAATTTGTTCCATTCTCTCTCTAAATAACCAAACCACCTCAACAGCCCCTCTTCAGCCCTCTGACTAATACTTTTAGT
Organism: Cherax quadricarinatus; assembly: GCF_026875155.1. Lineage (NCBI taxonomy): Eukaryota > Metazoa > Arthropoda > Malacostraca > Decapoda > Parastacidae > Cherax > Cherax quadricarinatus. Next base: position 40,817 of record NC_069440.1, on the reverse strand, counting down.
AACTCCACACCTCCTAATTTCCACACTATGAATTCTCTGGCATAATATTTACACCATACATTAGCCTTTAGGACATGAATCTTCCACTACTTCCCATGATGCAGCATTTACACCCAATCGCTTACACCATATAAGTGTTGGTACTACTATACTCTCTTTACATCCCTTCTTTGCCTCCATGTGATAATGTTCTTGTCTCCACAGATACCTCAACACACCACTTGCCTTTTTTCCTTCATCAATTCTATGGTTAACCTCATCCTTCATAAACCCATCTGCTGCCAAGTCAACTCCCAAATATCTGGAAACATTCACTTCTTCCATACTTCCCCTTTCCAACGAGATATCCAATTTTTATTTATCTAAATTGTTTGATACCCTCATCTCCTTACTCTTATCTATGTTCACTTTCAACTTTCTACCTTTACACACCCATACCCATCCATTAACCTTTGCAACTTTTCTTTAGAATCCCCCAAAAGCACAGTATCATCAGCAAAAAGTAACTGTGTCAACTCCCATTTTGTATTTGATTCCCCCATAATTTAATCCCACCCCTCTTCCCAATACCCTAGCATCTACTTCTTTTACAACCCCATCTATAAACATGTTAAACCATAGTGACATTACATATCCCTGTCTAAGACCTACTTTTCCTGGGAAGTAATCTCCCTCTCTCCTACACACCCTAACCTATATAAAGTGCAGGCATTGTATTTCTTAATTTTTAAAGCTTAAGTCAAGTTTTGCCCAAAACATTGCATGTGAATGGGGACCTCATGAATATCATTAGTCTATACCAATAACTATGATAAATTAGACACATGTGCAACTCTTGGGTATCTTCGCTTGCCTTAATTCTTGGGGCACGGACCTATTCCTCAATTTGAACAAAGGTGGACCGGGCCTATGACTGCTGCACCTCTCCTGCATACGGTTTTATAAGCTGCCTCTCCGCTGATATGCCGCATTCTATTCAAGATTGATGGACTGAACACATCGACTCAAGGTTGAGGGACTGATTACCTCCTGTTCTTCAAGTTTCTCCTACGTACGGACTGATGAAGCCAATGTGTGGCGGCGAAACAGTTTCCCACAATAAAGATACCCAAGAGTTGCCATTCATGTTGTCTAATTTTTCAAACATGTCGGTTCTCTGAACCATTCATCTACAAACCAATAACTATAAACAATATTTGATGCATACAATGCATGTCATGCTTTTAGGATTAGGGGGATGAATAACAAACTGGAAAAAAAAAATAGTGTACGAGCATTTGTGAATTCTTTGTAAGAACAGGCATTCAAGGTTAACAAAATCCCAAATTAGTCATTATTATTATTACTCCATCATGTAAGACACTTGAATGCCCTACTCATCCCAATCATGCCATATGTCCCATCAGTCAAATCTGAAAAACTTACTTCATCATACTTGCGTTGGACAAGTGCCAATTTGAAGCGAAATTCAGTAGAGTCAATGGTGAGAACACGGGGAGTTGCTTGACGGTCCAGACAGTATACTGAACTACCAGACACTCTTGTCACATACACTGGCAGCTCCAGAGTGCGGATGATGCCATGGTCACCATTTGTCAGTGCATACTGTGCAAATTTGACCAAATGATTTGGCAAAGAGATAAAAATAAATTCTAAATATGGTACATATTATAGATGGAGAACAAAAGTCTTAATAAAACAGATTATATCACCACAAGCTGACAAACAGAAAATGAAAAGTGGACAACGTATTAAATTTGACCTGAACCTTCAGTAAAGTGTTAATACTGGTCCAAGAAAACAAAACATTGCCCAGTTTTCATATACAGATTGTGGGCTTCTTTGTGAGAAAACCTGCACATTAAAAAGTGATAAAGCTACCACAAATAGGTATGGTATTATTTTCAGCAAGTACCATATTTAAAGAAATGAGATAAAAAATAAAAAAAATGAATGCATCTTATCAGTGATATTCTCATGGTATGTCTCCAACATGCACAAAAAATGCTCAACTGTGAAAATCAATTCGATCAAAATAATAAGGATCAATGTTTGAACTGAAATGAAGACAACAAATGTTGGAATAAAAGCCCCAGAACTTAGGTCATGTGTAAGAAATAGATAACCTCTACAACCAATATTTTCAACAGTATTTCTTGTCTCTTAGCGCTGAACATGCTTTTACTGAGGGAAAAAATTATATTAGCTATTTCTCATGAAAACAAGGTGACCTAACTCAACACATTCACTATCATACACACCCAGGCTGCCTTTCCAGAAGGGCCCTGATAAATACACCAGTCCATGCAGACCTTCACACTGCACCACTCCCCAGTGAATTCAACGTGTATTTCCTCACAATACTAGCAACTTACCTTCTATTTTATTATTTACCTTGGTTTTTAAGTTCGTCTGCTGCTATATCAACTTTCAAGCACAGAATCTAGATATATTCTTGTTCTCTTCTGAATCCCCTAATAAAGCCATTATCTGTGAACAGACTGATGCCATCTCGATGGCCATCTCCCACCAAGGCAGAGTGACCCAAAGGAGGATATGCAATTTTTTTTTTTTAATACACAGTCTCCCACCAAGGTTAGGTGACCCAAAAAATAGAAACACTTTCACTATAATTCACACTAAATGTCTTGCCAGAGGTGCACAAGTACAACAGTGCAGATGTCCTTCCAAACAACAAATATCTGTAACCCCTCCTTTACAGTGCAGGCATTGTACTTTCCCACCTCCAGGAGTCAAATCTGAATAACCAGCTTCCCTGAATCCCTTCACAAAATGTTACCTTGCTCACAATCCAACAGCTTTTCAGGTCCCAAAAACCTCCACTCACTCCTAACACACACACACACACATGCCTGCTGGATGTCCAAGCTTCATCCTGTCTAAATGACCAAACCACCTCAACAACCCCTCTTCAGCCCTCTGGATAATACTTTTTGTAACTCTGCTCACCTCCTCCTAAACTTCAAACTACGAATTCTCTGCATAATATTTACACCACACATTGCCCTCAGACAAATCTCCATTGCCTCCTACTTCCTCCTTGCTTCAATGTTTGAAACCCTTGTTTCACACCCATAAAAGTGTGTTGATACCACCATACTCTGGTACATTCTCAATTTTGCTTCCATGGATGTCTTCATGTATGCTTCAATGCACCACCAACTTTTTTTTCCCCTTAGTTTATTCTATGGTTCACCTCATCTTTCACAGACCCTTTTGCCTCATGTTTGCTCCTAAAAAAATATAATTTTTATCTGAATACAATTCAGATATTTACTCCTTTTCCAATCTGGTATCTATTTGTTTATTACCCAAGTATTTGTTAGGGAGGTAGTAGGTTGGTAGACAGCAACCACCCAGGGAAGTACTACCGTCCTGCCAGATGAATGTGGAACAGAAACCTGTAACTGTTTTACATGATGGTAGTATTTGCTGGTTGTCTTTTTCTGTCTCATAAACATGCAAGGTTTCAGTATGTCTTGCTACTTCTACTTACACTTAGGTCTTCAAACTAACCTACATGTACAAGCAGCATATATATATATATATATTATATATATATATATATATATATATATATATATATATATAATTAATATATTTATATATATATATATATATATATATATATTCACAACCACACACACACACACCCACACACACACACAACACAACACACACACACCACCCCACACACACACACACCACACACACACACACACACACACAACCTCTGGGTTTTCTGCAATTTTCTTTAGTTCTTGTTTTTTCCTACTTATCTCCATGGGGAAGTGGAACAGGAATTCTTCCTCCGTTAGCCATGTGTTGTAAGAGGCAACTAAAATGCCGGCAGCTAAGGGGCTAGGTAACCCCTTCTTCTGTATATTATATTACTTAAATATAAAAGGAGAAACTTTCGTTTTTCACTTTTGGGCCACCCGCCTCGGTGGGATATGGCTGTGTGTTGAAAGAAAAAGAATTTGTTACTTTCATCATCTTGCTGCTTACCCTATGTCCACTTTTATTTTCTCATCTTTTGCATACCCTCCAAATCATCTCCCAACCTCTGTAACTTCTCTTCACTCTCTCAAAAAGCACCATGTATTGGATAAAAGCAACTGTGACAACTCCACCTTGTATTAGATTATTTTCTTTTACTCTTGCTCTCTCCACAACACACTTGCCTCACTTCTTTTACAAACCATCTATAAATATGTTGAGCAACCATGGTGGCCATCACACATCCCTGTTTATCCTCATAATAAAATAACAATTCTACTCCGAACTTCTCTCACCTCCCTAATTTTTAATTTCATTTTCACTTCTCTTTTAACTATTAGTATATACCATTCTCTATATTTTCAATTTCACTTTACATTAGTCACACACTTAGCAATAATCAGATTTTTCAACACCACTGGCGTATCCCACCGCGGCGGGTGGCCCAAAGAAAGAAAAACAAAAGTTTCTCCATTTACATTTAGTAATATATACAGGAGAAGGGTTACTAGCCCCTTGCTCCTGGCATTTTAGTCGCCTCTTACAGACACGCATGGCTAACGTGAAGGAAGATTCTGATCCACGTCCCCATGGATATAAGAGAACAAATCAAACAGGAACAAGAACTAGAAAGAACATAGAAGAAAACCCAGAGGGGTAGCTGTTTGTATATATGCTGTACATGTATTGTGTAGTGGACCTAAGTGTAAGAAGATAGTAGCAAGACGTCTGTAATTCTTGCATAATTTATGGACAGACAAAAGACTCCAGCAATCCTACCAATCATGTAAACAAATTAACATGCTTTCGTTTTACACTTCACTTGGGCAGGAACGGTTGTACCTCCTGGGCGGCTGCTGTCTACAACCTAATACCTACAAAGAGGTATCAGATCTTTCATTCAACAAACCAGCCGTATCACACTGAGGCACCGGTGGCCCCCCCCGGAAAAAACAAAAAGTGTCTCTCTTCAAATTTAGTAATTTTACGCGAGACGGGTTACTAGCCCCTTGCTCCCAGGCATTTTTTAGTCACCTCTTACACACGCATGGCTTACAGAGAAGAATTCTGTTCCACTTCCCCATGGAGATAAGAGGAAAATAAACAGAACAAGCCACTAAGAAAGAAAAATAGAAGAAACCCAGGGGGTGTGAGTATATATATAATGCTTAGTATACATGTATTGGTAGTGTGACCTAGTGTAAGAAGTAGCAGACGTACCTGAAATCTTGCATGTTTGAGACTGTTTTTAAAAAGGACACCAGGCATCTACCATCATGATAAAACCAATTACAGGCTTTCATTTTACACTCACTTGGCAGGGCGGTAGTACCTCCCATGGGCTCGGGTGCTGTGTACCAACCTATCTACCTAAAGTAATCAGATTATCTTATCATAATTTATTTGTCAAATGAGGGCAAATGAGAGAGTGGGTGAGTTGGATGTTATCAACAAATTTTGTTTGAAAAATAAAAAAAGTTTTGGTGTTGGATTAACAAGTTAAGGAAGCCTAGGAGAACAAATGGATTTGCTCAGTTAAAATAGGAGAGGAAAGATTATTAAATGGAGAGTTAGAGGTTATTGGATGATGGAAGGGAAATATTGGAGGAATTAGTTAATGTTGATTGAAGATAGGGATAGCCTGTGATTTCGTGATATAGGCAAGGAGGGAATAACATCTTTTAGGAGTGTGGTAGAGCCAGTTTGAGTGTGGCCTTGAAAGTTCGTGAGGCAGTAGGTGTAAAATGAAAGGGGTAAGGCAGCTGGGACTTGATGGGATAAAGAAGGGCGAAATGTTAATAAGCAGGTGGGGGGGGATATAGTTTGGAGTGGTTGGTGCAATTATTTAATAAATGTATGGAAGAGGGTAAGGTACTAGGATTGGCAGAGAGCATAAATTGTCCTTTGTATAAAGGCAAAGGGGACAAAAGAGAGTGCAAAAATTATAGGGGGAGAAGTCTGTGGAGTATACCTGGTAAAGTGTATGGTTAGAGTTATTATTGAAAGAATTAAGAGTAAGATGGAGAATAGGATAGCAGATGAACAAGGAGGCTTTAGAAAAGGTAGGGGTGTGTGTGGACCAGGTGTTTACAGTGAAACATATAAGTGAACAGTATTTAGATAAGGCTAAAGAGGTCTTTGTGGCATTTATGGATTTGGAAAAGGCATATGACAGGGTGGATAGGGAGTAATGTGGCAGATTTGCAGGTGTTATGGTGTAGGAGGTAGGTTACTGAAAGCAGTGAAGAGTTTTTATGAGGATAGTGAGGCTCAAGTTAGAGTATGTAGGAAAGAGGGAAATTATTTCCCAGTAAAAGTAGACCTTAGACAAGGATGTGTGATGTCACCGTGGTTGTTTAATATATTTATAGATGGGGTTGTAAGAGAAGTAAATGCGAGGGTCTTGGCAAGAGGTGTGGAGTTAAAAGATAAAGAATCACACGAAGTGGGAGTTGTCACAGTTGCTCTTTGCTGATGACACAGTGCTCTTGGGAGATTCTGAAGAGAAGTTGCAGAGATTGGTGGATGAATTTGGTAGGGTGTGCAAAAGAAGAAAATTAAAAGTGAATACAGGAAAGAGTAAGGTTATGAGGATAACAAAAAGATTAGGTGATGAAAGATTGGATATCAGATTGGAGGAGAGAGTATGGAGGAGGTGAATGTATTCAGATATTTGGGAGGTGGACGTGTCAGCGGATGGGTCTATGAAAGATGAGGTGAATCATAGAATTGATGAGGGAAAAAGGGTGAGTGGTGCACTTAGGAGTCTGTGGAGACAAAGAACTTTGTCCTTGGGGGCAGAGGGGAATGTACGAGAGTATAGTTTTACCAACGCTCTTATATGGGTGCGAAGCATGGGTGATGAATGTTGCAGCGAGGAGAAGGCTGGAGACAGTGGAGATGTCATGTCTGAGGGCAATGTGTGGTGTGAATATAATGCAGAGAATTCGTAGTTTGGAAGTTAGGAGGAGGTGCGGGATTACCAAAACTGTTGTCCAGAGGGCTGAGGAAGGGTTGTTGAGGTGGTTTGGACATGTAGAGAGAATGGAGCGAAACAGAGTGACTTCAAGAGTGTATCAGTCTGTAGTGGAAGGAAGGCGAGGTAGGGGTCGGCCTAGGAAAGGTTGGAGGGAGGGGGTAAAGGAGGTTTTATGTGCGAGGGGCTTGGACTTCCAGCAGGCATGCACGAGCGTGTTGATAGGAGTGAATGGAGACAAATGGTTTTTAATACTTGACGTGCTGTTGGAGTGTGAGCAAAGTAACATTTATGAAGGGGTTCAGGGAAACCGGCAGGCCGGACTTGAGTCCTGGAGATGGGAAGTACAGTTCCTGCACTCTGAAGGAGGGGTGTTAATGTTGCAGTTTAAAAACTCTAGTGTAAAGCGCCCTTCTGGCAAGACAGTGATGGAGTGAATGATAGTGAAAGTTTTTCTTTTTCGGGCCACCCTGCCTTGGTGGGAATCGGCCAGTGTGATAATAATAAATAAAAATATTTGCCAACAAAAATTAAATACATATGTATACACAAAATTTATTAATAAATTTTACCTTTATGTGGTTGCTTGTTGTATAAACAAAAACACCACTGTCATCCCAGGAACCAGACTTGACTCTGTTAGTCTCTGTGATGGAGCACAAGCGCTCTAGCTTACGATTGCAGATGAGTATAGTATGTTTGGAGAGTAGTGCCACTGTAGTCATGCTGGCAGACCACACAACATAACGGCACTTGGCAATGCGAGCAGTTCCCAGTACTCTGGAAGGGAAGGGACACTGTTAAACACTACTTTACCACTGTAAATAAATAATCCACATGTAGGAGACAAACTACGCATGGGTTATTGTGTATTGTTCCAGTCATGGTATTGCACTTTTTTTATTCTTTACCATTGCATTAAGAGAATCATGCCTAAACACGGGACTAAAATCTAGTGATAATAGTACTTGCCTTTTCTGTTGGACATCAAAGAGAGAGACCCCATCACTGTCCCTAAGCAGGAGCATGCCAGTGCCAGCATAGAATATTTCATCACATGGAGGAGTGGTAACTTTCTTGGTCACTTCATTCTGCATATTCTTGATTACCAACTGAAAAAACTGGCAATGTAAACTAAAAGCTTTTGGGGATACAATATAACAAAATCTCAGCTCTACTAAACACTTCAAACCTATAATCCTACCTAAAGTTTATTCCTTCCTCTTTCTAACTACTACTAACTGTTGAGCCAGGAACTGATTATACTATTACTGTTTCAGACTTACCTGGTGACTTTTGTCCATAACAGCAAAGCGGTTCCTGGCAACCCACACTGCAGTTAAACCAGCAGATCTCTTAGAATCGGGAGAGTCAGGGTTCTGGGGATCTGAATCTTTTGGGATCTGCAACAATTTTTATCAGCTATAAAAAACATCCTGATACATACCAGTTTCACTGACATGCATACCACACAAGGCAATGTAAAAGATAATCAGGTAGTAGATTGGTAGACAGCAACCACCCAGGGAGATACTACCGTCCTGCCAAGTGAGTGTAAAACGAAAGCCTGTAATTGTTTTACATGATGGTAGGATTGCTGGTGTCTTTTGTCTGTCTCATAAATATGCAAGATTACAGGTATGTCTTGCTACTTCTACTAACACTTAGGTCACACTACACATACATGTACACGTTTATTTATACACACTCATCTGAGTTTTCTTTGATTTTATCTTAATAGTTCTTGGTCTTATTACTTTTCCTTTTATATCCAAGGGGAAGTGGAATAAGAATCTTTCCTCCGTAAGCCATGCGTGTTGTAAAAGTCAACTAAAATGCCGGGAACAATGGGCTAGTAACCCCTTTTCCTGTAAAGATTACTAAAAAGAATAAAAAGAAAACTGTCAAGTGGGAAGTCTGAATGTGCGTGGATGTTGTGTAAATGATAAGAAAGAGATGATTGTGGATGTTATGAATGAGAAGAAATGGATGTCCTGGCTTTAAGTGAAATAAAGCTGAAGGGGGTTGGAGAGTTTCAATGGAGAGGAATAAATGAGATTAGGTCAGGGGTTTCAAATGGGAGTTAGAGCTAAAAAAGGGAAAGTAGCAATAATGTTTAAGGATAAGCTATGGCAGGAAAGAGGGACTATAAATGTATTAATTCAAGGATTATGTGGAGTAAAATAAAGATTGGGGTGTGAAAAGTGGGTCTTTAATAGTGTGTATGCACCTGGAGAAGAGAGAAGTGTAAAGGAGAGAGAGAGATTTTTTTGAGAAATGTTGAGTGAATGCATGGGGAGTTTTGGAATCAGGTGTGAGAGTAATGGGGGTTTGGGGGATTTCAATGCTAAAGTGGGAAAAAAATGTTTAGTAGGTAATTTGGGGTGCCAGGGGTAAATGTAAAGGGGGAGCCTTTTAATTGAGCTATGTGAAGAAAGAGATTTGGTAATAAGTAATACATATTTTATGAAAAAAGGATAAATAAATATAAAAAGTATGATGTAGCACATAATGAAAGTAGTTTATTAGATCATGTTTTTTGGTGGAAAAAAGGGTTGATGGGTAGCTCCAGGATGTACTGTTTATAGAGGGGCAACTGATATATCGAATCATTATTTATTTTGTAGCTACAGTTAGAGTAAAGAGGTAGATGGGAAAAGAGGAAGGTGGCAACAAGTAAGAGGGGGGTGAAAGTGTATAAACTAAGGGAGGAGGAAGTTCGGGTGAGATATAAGGGACTGTTGGCAGAAAGGTTGGCTAGGCAAAGATGAGTAGTGGGGGGGTTGAAGAGGGTTGGAATAGTTTAAAAATGCAGTTTTTAGAATGTGGGGCAAAAAGTTTGTAGTTATAGGAGGTGGGGGAAGGAGGAAAGAGAAGTGATTGGTGGAATGATGAAGTAAAGGGTGTGATAAAGAGAAAAAGGTAGCTTATGAGAGGTTTTTACAAAGCAGAAGTGTTATAAGAAGAGCAGAGTATATGGAGAGTAAAAGAAAGGTGAAGAGAGTGCAAAAGGAGAGCAGATGATAGAGTGGGAGAGGCACTGTCAAGAAATTTTAATGAAAATAAGAAAAAATTTGGAGTTAAACAAGTTAAGAAAGCCTAGGGAAAGTATGGATTTGTCAGTTAAAAACGAGCAGGGGAGTAGTAGATGGGGAGATGGAGGTATTAGGGAGATGGCGAGAATATTTTGAGGGAAATTTTAAATGTTAAGGGAAAAGAGAGAGGGGCGGTAATTTTTATGCACTGGTCAGGGAGGTATACCCTCTTTTAGGAGTGAAGAAGAGCAGAATGCAAGTGTGGGGGAGGTACGTGAGGCATTATGTAGAATGAAAGGGGGTAAAGCAGCTGGAACTGATGGGATCATGACAGAAATGTTAAAAGCAGGGGGGATATAGTGTTGGAGTGGTTGATACTTTTGTTTTTAAAAAATGTATGAAAGAGGGGGAAAGGTACCTAGGGATTGGCGGAGAGCATGTATAGTCCCTTTTTTATAAAGGGAAAGGGGACAGAAGAGATTGTAAAAATTATAGAGGAATAAGTTTATGAGTATACCGGAAAAAGGTAAGGTAGGGTTATAATTGAAAGAATTAGAGGTAAGACAGAATGTAGGGTGCGGATGAGCAAGGAGGTTTCAGAGTGGGGTAGGGGATGTGTAGATCAAGTGTTTACATTGAAGCAAAATATGTGAACAGTATTTAGATAAAGGTAGGGAAGTTTTTATTGCATTTATGGATTTAGAAAGGCATATGATAGAGTGGATTTGAGGAGCAATGTGGCAGATATTGCAAGTATATGGAATAGGTGATAAGTTATTAAATGCTGTAAAGAGTTTTTATGAGGATAGTGAGGCTCAGGTTAGGGTGTGTAGAAGAGAGGGAGACTACTTCCCAGTAAAAGTAGGTCTTAGACAGGGATGTGTAATGTCACCATGGTTTTTTAATATTTTTACAGATGGGGTTGTAAAGGAAGTAAATGCTAGGGTGTTCGGGAGGGGGGGTGGGATTAAATTATGGGGAATCAAATTCAAAATGGAATTGACACAGTTACTTTTTGCAGATGATACGGTGCTTATGGGAGATTCTAAAGAAAAATTGCAAAGGTTAGTGGAAAGAGTTTGGTAATGTGTGTAAAGGTAGAAAGTTGAAGTGAACATAGAAAAGATAAGGTGATGAGGGTAAACAAATGATTTAGATAAAGAAAAATTGGATATTAAATTGGGGAGGGTAGTTTTGGAAAAAAACGAATGTTTTCAGATACTTTGGACTTGACGTGTCGGCGGATGATTTATGAAGGATGAGGTTAATCATGAATTGATGAGGGAAAAAAGGTGAGTGGTGCGTTGAGGTATATATGGAGTCAAAAACGTTTTCTATGGAGGCAAAGAAGGGAATGTATGAAAGTATAGTAGTACCAACACTCTTAATTTGTGTGAAGATTGGGTTGGGGAAATGCAAACAGCGAGGAACGGTTGGAGACAGTGGAGATGTCCTGTTTAAGCGCAATGTGTGGTGTAAATATTATGCAGAAAAATTTTGAGTGTGGAAATTAGGAAAAGGTGTGGAGTTAATAAAAAATATTAGTCAGAGGGCAGAAAAAGGGGGTTTTTGAGGGGGTTTGGTCATTTAGAGAGAAAGGATCAAAGTAGAATGACATGGAAAGCATATAAATCTATAGGGGAAGGAAGGCGGGGTAGGGGGCGTCCTTGAAAGGGTTGGAGAGAGGGGGTAAAGGAGGTTTTGGGGCGAGGGGGTTGGACTTCCAGCAAGCGTGCGTGAGCGTGTTAGATAGGAGTGAATGGAGACGAATGGTACTTGGGACCTGACGATCTGTTGGAGTGTGAGCAGGGTAATATTTAGTGAAGGGATTCAGGGAAACCGGTTATTTTCATATAGTCGGACTTGAGTCCTGGAAATGGGAAGTACAATGCCTGTACTTTAAAGGAGGGGTTTAGGATATTGGCAGTTTGGAGGGATATGTTGTGTACCTTTATATGCATATGCTTCTAAACTGTTGTATTCTGAGCACCTCTGTAAAAACAGTGATAATGTGTGAGGGTGGTGAAAGTGTTGAATGATGATGAAAGTATTTTCTTGTTGGGGATTTTCTTTCTTTTTTGGGTCACCCTGCCTCGGTGGGAGACGGCCGACTTGTTGAAAAAAAAAAAAATCAGGAGAGTGGTTGAGAATTTAGTATTACTTCTATTCTATCGATTGAGCACAAGAAATCGCCACGTCAACTGTTCAACTACAACAAAGTGATCAGAAATTGGTAATTTGGCCAATTTAACATAAAGTTCAATTTCAAAATAGGGTCCAGAATCAACAATGCAGGCATTCCTGGCACTAAACTAACATTTCCTCTGTTCATTAGTTACGTTTTCAGGCTTTACAAATGAATTCCATTTTAATTTTTTATTCACAATGAATTTTTATTCAAACCAAAAAATAGAAGATTTACTGTTATGCAATATTGTAATAATTGTATAAATAATATCACCACATTTGTGATAGTATGTTAGACCCACCAGCTGGTGTGTATTAGACAAGTGAGGTCATTTGTTTACTCTTGAACATCAGCAAAAAAATTTAACATTTCTGCTACTTTGAGTTCAGTTTCAAGCCATTTCCAGAACTAAAACCAATCAAAATCATCTCTATTTCTGTAATATATCTTCCATTCTATCATCTACACATCTATAAAAACATACGAAAAAACACTGCAAATTCGCTGTTTTAATAAAAAATTACAGTCACATTTTCTCTCATTATGCAGTGTGTGCTGCAGGATTTGTTTTATGTGGTGCACACATACCACATAGATGTATTCACTCATATCTAGGCCCAAATTTACCGCTCACAGCTTATCAGAGTAAGCTGAGCTCATGGCATAGATCTACGGTTTGGACCCTCAACTCAAAGCCATAGAACTACGGCACGGGCCCTGAAAGGGTTAAAAAATGAATTTTTTGTATATATTTTTGTGGGTCTGGAATGGATGAATTGGATTTACATTATTTCTTATGAGAAATATTGCTTCAATTTTAGTCCTAGCTCCTGGAACGTATTATGGGTAAAAACTCGGGGTTTACTGTACAAAATGTATTTAAAAATCCTCCCTCCCCCCATCCCTTCCCCCAAACACCACATACCGTATTGTTTTTAAGATTTCCTATTTATTTGTACTCCAGAAATAAATACTTAGGGGAATTTCACCTTGTTTTTTGTAACCATTTTGAAGTAGTGCTTTTTGCAGTCTTTAAATAATTTATTACTTCTTTAAAAAAAATTTTTTTTCCGTTCCCCCCTTTCGGCTTTTCCACACTAAATTGGCTTTGGACTTGTACAGTAATTTTTTTTCGGGTTGTACCCCCCCAAACAAACTTTTTAAAAAAATTAAAAAAAATTTTAAACCCTTCACTTAAAAAAGAGTATTTAAAAGAAATTTGGGATGAGCAAATTTTTAAGGCTGAAAGATATCACAGTTTCCCCCCCAACCCCCCTTAAATAGTGAACTCAAACTATCCAAAATTAGTGAAGGCTAAAGTTTTCTTTACAGGCAAAATGGGCAGAAACTTTATAGCTACCTGTTAAGTAAATAGCTGCTATTACCCAACTTTGGGTGGGGTACAAAGGGGTTAAGAAAAACAGTTTTTTTCTTGGATTTAAAGGGACTTTTCTGTACATGGGGCACGAAAACCCTGCCTTTGGGCTGCATGACCCCAATCTTGTAAACCACACGAGTCAACCCCACAGTTTTGCAGGAATGAATTTCAAAAGGGTTTGACGGGGGCAAATCTAGAAGTGTTAAGTTAAAATTAAAAAAAATCCTTTTTTAAAATTAGTATCTAATTAAATAAAAGGGTACGTAATTTTTATAATTTTATTTTAAAGCAGTGATAAAAAAATTTTTAAAAAAAAAATATAAAAAAAAAAAAAATTCTTTTTATGTTCTTTATTGTATATGCTTCTAAACTGTTTTTTTTCTGAGCCCCTCTGCAAAAAAAAGGGATTTTTGTGTGAGGGTGGGTAAAAAGTGTTAAATGATGATGAAAGTATTTTTTTTTGGTTTTGGGGTTTTTCTTTTTTTTTTGGGGGCCCCCTCCCTTGGTGGGAGAGGGCCCCGACTTGTTGAAAAAAAAAAAAAAAAAAAAAATCTTTTTACTGTTTGCGAAAACTTGGTGGGGGATTATAAACCAGATTAGTTCATTACCTTTTTTTAAACTTGTTTTCAGTTAAAAAAAACTTTGGAGTCCAGTCCTGGCCCAAATTTAATGTACCTCTGAATTTTTTGATACCGCCCAAAAGGAGGGGTAATATGGGGTGCTTTTAAAAAACTTATTAAACTGAAAACCCTTAACAGCAATACGTAAAAACCCTTTGAAAAAATAAAAGAAATAGAAAAAGGTACCAAATATTCTTTTACAAATAAAACTTTTTAAAAAAACAATACACACTTTATTCACTTTTTAAAGAACTTTGTGAATTATCTAAAAAACTATGTTCAAATATTTTTGTGGGACATGAGGGAAAAACAGTTTACAAACGGGTCAAAGCTTTCTAATTTAGATATCATTTAATTTGGGGGGATTTTCTTTTGTAGTAAACCCCCCAAGTTCAAGAATTCACAAGCTTTTTAAATTTTTAAAATTTCCTAAGCCTTGAGTTTCTAAACTCGCAAAATCTTTAATTAACACCCTTAAACAAACAACCTGAAATTTAGAAGAGGGGAAACTTACGATGCGTTTAGGCCCCCGTTTTGGGGGACCATTTTCTAGGCCAGTTAAAAATTTAAACCCCTGAGATTTCATTAAAAATTTAAAAATTTTTTCCCAAAACACCGGAATTTTTTTCCGGGTAAATCGCTTCAGTTTCAATATTAACTACAGTGGTACCTGGGTTTTTTTCAAAACAGCTCCCAACTCAAACAATTTTGTAAAGGTATTTTGTAAGTTTTTTTTTGGGGTTTTTCTGAACAGCTAGTCTAATGTGCATTATTCCTTAAAGAAAAAAAATTTTTTTCGATCGGCACTCAACAGCCCCCGAAATTGTTAAGCCCGAAAACTAGGGGAAAAACCACTGTACAAAAATTAAGATTTGATAAAATTCAGGGCCTGGAAAAAAAAAAAAAAAAAAAAAAAAAAAATTATTTATGTTTTATTAAACCGTTTTTTATTTTGTGGAACTTTAGGAAAAAAAACCCCAGAAAATTTGGGGGTGTTTAAATGAAATAAAAATTCAAACAGTACATTGGCCCCTCGATAATCTTTAAGGTTTTAATTAGTCGTAATTTCGAAATTTATGGTTTTCGTAAAAACTTTGGGCCTTGAATGGGCGTTTAAATCAAAATAGTGTTTTTTCTGGGACAGGTACACACCCCCCGAGCCACCTCACTTTCCCATTCCCGCCGGGGGCCCTTTGGTTTAAAAAAGAGGGGGTTTGACCCCCGATTCCCCAATACATTTCATAATACTTTTTTCCCTTTTTTTTTAGGGGTTTCAATGCAAAAAAGTTTTCTGGCCCCCCAAAAAAAGTTTCTAGTCCCGTCCTTTATTTAAAAGAATGTGAGAGCACATAAAATTTTAAAAAAAAAGTTTGTAGAAAAATACAAAGGTGGGGGGTGGGGGTGGTGGGGGGGAAAGTGGGAAGCAGTTGTGATAGGGGGTTGGGATGGTGGTGGGAGGGTGGAATGTTTTGGGGTAAAAGGGTGGGTAGTATTTGAAACCCGTGGTAAAAGGGGGTTTTGGTAGTGATGGGGGTTTTGCATTTTTAATAGTGGTAGGTGGGGGTTAGGGGGTTTTGTCTTTTCAGGGGATTCACCCGATTCGGGCCAAACTCCTAAAATTTGTTGGGTTGTATAGGGCTACGGGAAAAACCCTTCCCCTCAGCTGTGCTTAACCCCCAATTTTGGAAGGTTTAGGGTCTCAGGGGCCCAACTTATACCCCCAACAACAAAAAACACAAAAAACAGCACCCCCTCTGACATCATATTATTTATTTTTTTTTTATCACCTGGGATTCCCCCCAAAGGGGCAGGGGGGCCCCGAAAAAAAAAAAAACTTTCACCATCATTCACCATCACTGTCTTGCCAAAAAGGGTGCTTTACACTACATTTTTTAAACTGCAACTTTAAAAAACCCCCTCCTTCAGGTGCGGCCCATTTGTATTTCCCCATTCCGGGCCCAAAATGCCCGGCCCTCCCGGTTTTCCCCGGAACCCCTTCATAAATGTTATTTTGCTCACCCCAACAGCACGTAAAGTTTTTAAAAAACCAATTTTTCCCTTCCATTCACTCCTTTTCAAACACATTTCACGCATGCCTGTAAAAAGCCCAAACCCCCTCGCCCCAAAAACCCCTTTCCCCCCCCTCCCCCAAAACCTTTCCTGGGCCCGGACCCCTACCCCCCCCTTCCTTCCACTACAGACTGATACACTTTGAAGTCATTCTTTTTTCGCTTCCTTCTTTTAAAACTTTTTCGAAACCACCTCAAAAAAACCCCCCCTTTTCACCCCTCTGGCAAACTTTTTTGGTTTAATCCCCCCACCTCCCCAAATTTCCCAAAAACTCGAATTCTTGCATTATATTAACCCCAAAACATTCCCCTCAGACAGGGTTTTCCATTTCCTCAGCCTTCTACTCCCCTGAACTTTTAAAACCCCCAAAGCTTCACACCCATATAAGAGGGGTTGGGTTTAAAACTATCCTCTTTTAACTTTCCCCCTCTTTGCCCCCAAAGGACAAGTTCGGTCTCCACAGACCCCAAAGTGCCCCACTCATTTCTTTTTCCCCTTTTCCAATTCTTTGTTTACCTCATTTTTTCTTAGACCCATCCGTGACACGTCCACCCCCAAATATCAAAATTGGGTTCACCCCCTCCTTTTACTTTCCCTCCAATTTAAATACCCAAATCTTTATAAACCAAAAACTTTTTGTTACCCTCAAAATCTTACTTTTTCCCTGTTTTTTCACCTTTAATTTTTTTCTTTTGCAAACCCCACCAAAAATTTATTTCCCCCAATCTCTGCAAATTCTCTTAGAAACTCCCCGAGACAGTGTCATCAGCAAAGAGCAGCTGTGACAACTCCCACTTTGTGTGTGATTCTTTATCTTTTAACTCCCTGGGTCTTTCCAAGACCCTCGCATTTACTTCTTTTAACCCATCCCAAAAAATTTTTTTAAAAAAAAACCCGGTGAAAATCACAAATCCTTGTTTAAGGCCCACTTTTTTTCTGGGAAAAAATTTCCCCCTTTCCTACATACTTAAATTTAGCTCCACCTCGTAAAAATTTCATGCTTTCAGTAACCCACCCCCTACCCATACACTTGCAAAAATCTGCCCCATTTCCCCCCCTATCCCCCCTTTCATACGCCCTTTTTTAAAACCCTTTAAAAGCCACCAAAAACCTCTTTACCTTTTCTTTAAAAACTGTTCAAATTTTTTATTGTTTCAATGTAAACACCTGGTCCCACAACCCCCCACCTTTCCCCAAAGCCTCCCCTTTTTCATTGCTATCCTATTTCCCTCCCTTTCTCTTAATTCTTTTAAAATTTTAACTCTACCCTACACTTTTCCCGGTTATACTCAACGAAATTATCCCCTTTTTAAATTTTTTCACTTTTTTTTATCCCCTTTTTCTTTATTTCAAAGGAATATGCCCTGCTCTCCCCAAAAACCTAGGTACCTTACCCTCTTCCTAATTTTTTTAAAAAATTGCCCCCAACCACTCCAAAAAATATTCCCCCCCTGTTTTAAAAATTTTTTATCTTTTTTCCCCTCAATTAACCCGGGGGGGCCCTTTCCCCCTTTC
This sequence comes from Cherax quadricarinatus, assembly GCF_026875155.1. Taxonomy (NCBI): domain Eukaryota; kingdom Metazoa; phylum Arthropoda; class Malacostraca; order Decapoda; family Parastacidae; genus Cherax; species Cherax quadricarinatus. The sequence continues at coordinate 23,014 of NC_069440.1, read as the reverse complement.
CCTTTTACTACTGCCTCACGAACTTCCCCCACCCCACAACTGGGGTTTTTCCTCACTCCTTTCAAGATGTTATTCCCCTTGGCCCTTTTACACGAAATCACAGCTTCCTATTTCCCTTTAACTTTTTAAAAACCTCAAAATTTTTCCCCCCATTTCCCAAAACCTTAAATTTTCCATTTTAAAAACTCTCCCCCCCTATTTTTAAATGACAAATCCTTTTTTTCTCAAGGGTTTCTTAAATGTTAAACCATCCCCCCCCCAAAAATTTTTTTATTTTTTAACAAAATTTTTTGATAACTTTTCACCCCCTCTTCATTTGGGTCTCTTTTTAAAAAAACCACCATTTTTTTTAAAAAAAAAAACCTTTTTTCCCCTTTTTTTCTTCCCTATAAATCTTCCCCCCTTGCATCACTTCTACTTTGTTTAAAAACTTTCAAAGCTAAAATTTTTCTCCCCTTACTAATTCTTTTAAACATTTATTCCACCTTTTATCCTTTTTCCCTCCTGGGACCCCCCTTTTCCCCGTAACCCCAAAAATTCTGTTTAACACTCAACACTACATTTTTAAAACCAAACCCAAAACTCTTCGTGAATATTTAAGAATTTTTTTAAATTATTCTAGGGTATTTTCATGTTTCTATGGGTTTTTAAAATTTTTTTATTTTGTTTACTTTAAATTTTAATTTTGATAGTTTAAATAAGCCGTAGAGTTGTTTTTGTGTTTATTCTCCACAATAAAAATTGGGCCCTCCCTCCCTCCCCCCCAAAAAACAAAACCTTTTAATTTAAAAAATAAGAAAGGGGGAAAAACTGCAGGGTTTCTGGGGCCCCAAAAAGGCAGGGGCCTTATCAAAAAGACCTCAACCCAATGCTACCAAGAAATTTTTTCCCCGTTCCCAATGGCACAAATTTAAACTCAGCCCCCCCCCCTATATATTTTTCAATCTTTTTTAAAGCTACCCAAAATTTCCCAGCCTCGATCCCCTATGGTTTAAAAGGGGGTTTTTAAATAAGAACATAGAACTTAAGAAAGTAGGAAAAAATGCAAAGGCCTGGGTGGCCCATACTAGGGAGGTCTTTTACAAATCCAACCAAAAATAACAGAACAAATTTTACCCAAGCTATAAGCTCCGGGGCAAAATTTGATTCAAATCCCAACCCCCCCATCATGTATTTATCCCAACCCAAAATTTTAAACTACCCAAACCCTTTGCTTTTTTAAAAAAAATTTAATTTAAAAAAAAAAGGCACAATACCGTGACTAGAACAATACACCCCCCAAAAACCCCTAAAAGAAGAGGAAACTTACGACGGGCGTTTTGGTCCCACGGGACCATTTTTCAAAATCACACTAAGCTCGTAAGCTCCTCTCTTCTATGTCTTGAACATAAGAAAGGAGGAAAACGCAATAGGCCCGTTGGCCCCTTTTAGGCTGTCCCCCACAAATCCCAACCCCTAAAAGCATAAATGCCCATTTCCAAGCAATTAAGCTTAAATTTAAAAAATTTACTTTGTGCAAAAACCCATTCAAACCCAACCCCCCTTTACTTTTGTAAATTTTTCCAACCTAAATTTTAAACTAAACCCCTTTTTTTAGCTTTGTTTACCCTACTAGGGCAGAGTTCCATCATCAACACCCATATTTTTCCAATGTTTATTTTTTACATTTTTTTTTAGTGCTTTTTCAATTTTTTTTGGCATTTTTTTCGAATGTAAATTTTATTTTTAAGCTAGGGAAGGGGGGACCCCCCAAGTGACCTTTGGGGTCCTTTTGGAGGAGGGGTTCCTCTTCCAAAAAATAAAACCCCTCTTCCCCTTTTTCCCCCTCCCTTTTCTTCTTTCCCCCTCCCAAAAACAGGCCCTTTAAAAAGGGGAACTGTCGTTGAATTTTTCATTCTTTTTGGATGTAAATCTTTTTTTAAAGGTTTAAAAAAAAAAAAAAGGGTTTTGGAAAACCCTTTTGGGGGGTCTGGAACAAAATTTAAATTTGGGTTTTTCATTTTTTTTATAGGGAAAAAAGGATTCAAAAACCCTCAAATTTTTTAAAATTAGTCACACTTCCCGGAAAAAGGAAATTTAAATTTCGAAAAATTTAGGGGAAACCCTGTACAAGTATTTTGATAATTTCAAAAATTAACCTTTGGGGTTGGACCCCGTCACCCAAAATTGATCCCCCGGTTGAAAAAATTTAAAAAAAAAAAAAAAATTTTATGGGTTTAAAAAATCTTTTTGAAGGTAATGAAACCAAAAACCCAAAATTTTTATGGGGAAAAAATTTAAAAGGGTTTTTGCTTCGTAAAAATTTTTAAGCCCGAGCATATTTACGCATCTGTTGGGGTTTCGCCCAAATTTGGGGCCCAAATTTCCCTTGTTTTTAGTCAAAACCCAAAATCATAGCCCGTTTTGCAGACCTCTTTTATTGTATTGATCATGTACAAGAAACTGCCCATTTACCTATTTCAACTATCCAATAAAGTGATCAGAAATAACTAATTTGGCCAATTTCACACAAAATTCAAGAAAGGCCAATTTCAGAATAGGGTCCAGAATAAATAATGCAGACATTCCTGGCACTAAACATTTTCTCTGTTCATCAGTCACATCTCCAGGCTCCTCTCATATTATGCTTGCTTTTCATTTTGAATTTTTATTCACACCAGCAGAAGGCTGCACAGACCAACTAATTGACATTAGTACAAATCCCATAGATTTTGAAAAAGAAATGGACAACATGCCCACTCACTCAGCACCCGGACCAGATTCATGGAATGCTTTATTTATAAAGAAGTGCAAAGTACCACTAGCACGAGCCCTCGGTATACTCTGGAGAAAGAGCTTAGATCTAGGTGAAATACCAGAGGCCTTAAAAAGTGCAGACATAGCTCCGTTACATAAGGGAGGTAGTAAGGCACTAGCTAAAAATTACAGACCAGTAGCCCTAACTTCTCACATCATAAAAATCTTTGAAAGTGACGAGACGGCAGATTACAAATTTCACGAACCAGCACAACCAGCATAACCCGAACCATCATGGTTTCAGAGCAGGACGATCATGCCTGTCACAGCTGCTGAACCATTATGACAGAATTACTGAGGCAATGGAAAATGACCAAAATGCAGATGTGATTTACACACATTTTGCAAAGGTGTTTGACAAATGCGATCATGGAGTGCTAGCGCACAAAATAAGGGCCATGGGCATTACAGGGAAGGTAGAAAGATGGATTTTTGGGTTCCTAACACAGAACACAAAAAGTAGTAGTAAACAGAGAAAGATCCAGCATCAGTGAGAGAAAAGTTCAGTGCCACAGGGCACTGTCCGGGCACCTCTGCTGTTTCTCATCCTCATAGCATAGATAAAAACACCCGTCACACTTTTGTATCATCATTTGCAGATGACACTAAAATAGCATGAAAGTCTCTAGGGTAGATGACACTGAAAAATTACATGAAGACATAAGCAGGGTTTTCTAGTTCCAGTTGCTTAGGTATGGAAAGAATGAAAAACTCAAAAGGAACACTATGTACAAAACTCAAGAGGGTTACCAAATAGAACGAAAGGAACACGTAAAAGACTTGGAAATAATTATGTCAGCTGACCTTTCTTCTAAAGACCATAACAAGACAAAGATCATGACAGCCAGGAAGATGATGGGGTGGGTATTGAGAACTTTCAAAACAAGGGAAATAATGCCGATGGTGACACTCTTCAAATCGCTAGTGCTCCCTCATTTAGAATATTGCTCAGTGCTGACGGCCCCGTTCAAAGCAGGAGAAATATCAGAGTTGGAACAAATACAGAGATCGTTTACACTGAGCCGGTAAAGAACTAAAATTACTGGAAACGCCTTCAAATCTTGAACATGTTCTCACTGGAGCGGAGGAGAGAGACATAATATATACCTGGAAAGTACTCGAGGGCCTAGTCATAAATCTGCACACTGTCATAACATACTGGAGCGAGAGATATGGAAGGGGTGTGGTGGGGACAATAAGTGAACATTATCAGCATCCAGGGTCCCAGACTATTCAACAACTTACCAAAGGATATCAGAAACAACTGGAACAAGTGCAGAAGCCTTCAAGAAGAAACTGGACAAGAATCTTCATCAGGTACCAGATCAACCAGGCTGTGATGGATATGTGAGGCAGCAGGCCTCCAGCAGCAACAGCCTGGTTGACCAGGCAAGCACCAGACGAGCCTGGCCCATGGCCGGGCTCCGAGAGTAGTGAAACTCTCGAAACTCTTCAAAGGTATAAAAGTACACAAAACATAGATGATTTACTGCTATTCAGACTACTGCATAATGGTAAAAATTGTATAAATAATGTCAGTGCATCTGTGAGTGCATATTAGACCACCCAGTTGATGTGTACTGGATGCATGACACTGTTTGCTCTTGAACATCAGCAAAAATTAAGCATTTCCACTACTTTGAGCTCAATTTCAAGATACTTTTATTCTGAAAACCATTAAAATTTTTCCTATGTCTGTAATATATTTTCCCCATTCTATCAAATGAGCCCAAAGAAACCGACAATAAACCCAAAAAAAAAAAGAAAACGCTGCAAATTTTCAATTTTACAAAAAAAAACAGGGTCGCATGCTGCAGGATTTTTTTATACTGCGCACATGCCATGCAGATGCCTCTCTTTAATAGGCCAACCATGTTTCTCCGCAAGCTGGAAGCTGCTGAATTTTGGTTTATATTAAGGGAGATGGTTCAAGCGAAATATTTTGGGGGACCGCCCCCCAAAAGGGAAAATGCTATTCCTGGTTAAAGAAAAATGTAAAAAATCTGAAAAGACAGGGGGGAATTTTTTTTTTTTTAAGTGACCCCTTATTGTTTTTGGTTTTAGCCCAAGGCGACGTGAAACGTTTTTTTTACAAATAAAAAGGTTTCCATGAAAATGCATAAGGGGTCTCCTCGTTCTAACTGGAAATTTAAAAAGATTTTTAAAGAACCTTAATATTTTTTATTTTTTTTACTTATTGCCTTAAATGAGAAATTTTTTCTGTGAAAAGTACACTGAAAAATTTGTATTGAAGTAAAAGTGTATAGCTTTCCTCATTGTGACGCACTCGTTTACCGACGTTGACCTACGATGGGCTCTCTGACCGATGCAAAAAAATAAATAAAGTATATTGAGCTAATTTTTCTATTCTTTTTATTACAATATACAGTACACTATGTATAAACATTTAAAAATATACTAGAAATGTTTAAAAAGTGCAAAAGGGGACATTTTAAAAAAATATCAAAAATGGTTTATACAACCCACTACCAATTAGTATGCTCCTCACTTAGCGATGAAAAAGTTTTTTCCCACATGGTTTTGGGGTGGAACCCGTCTTAAGTGAGGAAAAGGGTGTACTTACTACAGTTATATAGAGAGAATTACTAAACATTCAAAAAAAATGTCTACCAAAAATAAAAAAATAGCACTATACATCGACCAAAAAAAAGTTTCATAGAAAGCAAAAACTAAATTGTGCTGCCTACCCTTTAAAAAAGATCATTCCCCCTGTCATTCTGCTGCAAAGAGGTTGAGTGAGGGATGTGCAGCCGAACCCCGAAACGATATGTTCTCGACGGAAAAGGTGGAAGGCTATTTTTTTGGCCTGTCCCACACACGGATGGATTGTCTTTTAGAATTGGATAGAAAAAACTCTTTTGTGGGTGGAACATGACACAGACAATTATTATAGTGTCCAGGAGGTATCCACTTCCCCTGCCTGTATTAATAAACAATTCAAGTATTTCATTTAAATACTGTACAATTTTCTTTATTCTAATACTGCAGTACACTAACTATTACATAAGTTCTTCAATTTTCTTTCTAAATATGAAAGTCCTAAAACTATGTAGGGGTTATAACCGGGGACTGTTTTGGTCGTACATACATGTAATATGTTTTATGGCACCGTTTTTGAGTATATATACCAAAAATTTCAGCGGCTTAAAATCAAGCAGGAGAAAGTGGTGGCCCACATGTGAGAAAATGGGTCTTTGTGGTCAGGTGCACCATATAAAAAAATATGCAGCACGCAGAAAAAACTGCCCTTTTTTTTTAATTAAAATAAACTTTGTGGTTATTTTCTAAAGTATTTATGGTTGATTCTTGGTCTCATTTTTTTTAAAGGGGAAAAAAATTTTTTAGAAATAGAGAGTTTGATTGGTTTTACTATGAAAAAACCTTAAATGGAGCTCAAATAGGGAAATGTTGATTTTTGCCGATGTTTAAAAGTAAGCAAAAAATGTCAAAAAAGGGCCCTTCTAAAATGCAGTCATGAAATGGGATACATTTTTACAATTTTACAATATTGCAGTAGTCTGCATAAGAGTAAACCTTTTATTTTTTTGAATAAAATTCAAAATAGAAAGCAAGATATTTTCCAGAGGGGGCCCGGGGATGTGACTATGAAAAAAGAAAATGTTATTTTAGAGCCGGAATGTCGCACTGTTCATTTTGGACCTTTTTTGAAAAATTGTCATATTTTTTTTTTTTTGTAAAATTGGCAATTTCAAATTTCTGACCTGTTATTGGGGAGTTGGTCATGGGAATTGTCACCCAGTAGCGTTTTTTGCAGCGTCCTTGTTGTGCTCCCGGTTTTTCCTGGTGTTTTTCCGGCGCCTTAAAGTCAGATTTTAATTTGATCAACCCATACGTTTCATCCCTCTACGCCGGAACCCAATTTTGGGGGGAAAAAATTTATTTAAAGGTAAAAAAAGAATTTTAGTGGTTTTAA
>NC_069440.1:0-15763 GCF_026875155.1 Cherax quadricarinatus | reverse complement strand
GGGTTTTACTTAAAAGGGGGCAGGTGGGTTTTTTTTCCCTTGCACTCAGTTGGGGAAAATTTGTTGGGCTTTAAACTTGGATTAGTTAGAGGCATGAAAATAATGAGTGTCAAAATATTGATTTAGGCTTTGTTTATCACAAATCTTAACAATAATAGTCATCGAGTAACACAAGATAATGATAGTAACAGAAATTGTTGTAAAAGAAAAGCCGAATAGAAAAAAGGTTTCACAAGAAAAAACTTTTTAAAATGTATTTTCTGCTAACTGTCGAAAACCAAAAAATAAAATTAATGAATTAAACGTTTGGAAAGCATGTGCTGGGAACTTTGATGTCTTTTGTAATAACTGAAACATGGTATAATTTAAAGAGCCTAAGTTGTTCCATGCAGATATGTAAAAATGGGATGGGGGAGGAGTTGCATTATATGTACGAAAAAAAATATAAATTTTTGCATAATAACAGGTATAAAAGTAGATGGATCAGCAACAGAATATGTTTGGGTAGAGTTTCTAGAAGGTCAAGAAAAACTAACTCCTGGTGTGATATACCGACTTCTAGGCTTCGATCACGATAGAGGGAGACTTCTGTGGGACGAAATTGTTAGGGCTTCTAGACACAGTAACGTAGTGATAGTAGGGGATTTTAACTTTAGTCAAATGACTGGACTTCTTTAAACGGTAATTTTGTGTCCACTGACATTATGGAAGTAGTTCAGGACTGTTTTTTGAAGCAGTGTGTAACAGAGCCTACCAGAGGTAACAATTTGCTCGACTTAGTCTTGTCAAATGAAGAAACTCTCGTAAATAATCTGGAGATCGCTGAAGAGCTTGGCGCAAGTGATCACAAATCCATTACTTTTAATATTACATGGGAGTGCGAGATTAAGGACAATACGGTAAAAAGTCCCCGATTCCCTCGTTCTGCCGATTATATTGGACTTGGGGAACCCTGCCCTATCTCGATTGGGGTAATCTAGCAGATGATTTTATTAACGATGATCATACGATTACGATGGAATCTGCATTTATGATTTTTTCTCAATAATATACACTGTGCAATACTATATATATTCCCCAGAGAGAAATTAGGTCATATAATAGCAATCCCAGATGAGTTAACAGGAGGCTAAAGCATCTATTGGGGGAGAAAATAGGAATTTATAGGCGCATCAAAAGAGGAGAGGTTAACCTTATTGATCAATATGTTCATTGTAAAAGAGAAGTAAAAAGGGGGATTAGAAAGGCTAAACGTGCCTATGAAATTAGAGTTGCTAATAAATCAAAGACTAATCCAAAGGGGTTGTTTCAGGTGTATAGGACGAAGGTGAGGGGAAAAAGTAGGACCTATGAAAATTGGGAATGAACATCTGATGGATAACGAAATAGTAATGTGTTCTCCATTTAATGACTATTTTTTGCCTATCTTTGGCACAGGAAGACATTAAATCCTCAAACCAACCTTTGCTGCCTAAAATCATCACATCACCACTATTTCTGGCATTTTTCTAATTAAATCACATGCAACTTTCCTACCTTTTCACATATAAAACGCTTGAGAATGAAATCCCGCTATCTGTTTTTTCGTTTATCCATACCAAAACAGTCTCTCAACATCTTCTATCACTTGCGATCTCAGTTTCGAAAACATAGTTGCACCTTTGGCAAGAACAGCTTCCTTATTGCCGTTTTCGGGCCACAATATACGTGGTTTGTTTGGGTTTTTGTGTACCCCTGGCCACCGGGAGACAGCACCCACTTATACTTAGCAATGATCTCTTTTTTCTACCAAGTATTCCCCCTTTTTTTGCGGGGGGTTGGATTTTAGCTTTCTTGGGGGCCCATGGTGACTTATTTTGCGGGTGCAATCACAAAAAAAGGCTGTGATAATATGAAATTTTCCGAATGATGTTTGGGAATTTACAGGGGGTGGCGGGCGGGCTTTAAACACTGCCAGAAGGGGACGCCTCAGAGGGAAAACGAAATTTTTGTCGATTTTTTTAGCGCTAACGAGGCAAAATTTTTCGAAAAAATGTTCGCTATCAGAAGTACGTTAGTCATGCCACGCTGGTCGGGGTCCAGTATTTATAATGACAGGCAACCTCACATGCCTGTGTCAATGAAACTGTCTTAAAGTATCACACCCCAGTGGAAATAAGCACTTTGTTTGATTTTTGGGGTCATCCGGGGGGAAATCTACCAAATATCTAATAACAAAATTAGTGTACGTACCTGAAAAACCTTTACATCCTTCCCAAAGATATAACAGCCTAAAAACATGTTAATAGTACATTTAAAAAGTGTGCAATAGCACTGGGCCTAACAAACAATGAAAACTAAAAAAAAAAAATAAAAAAATTTTCTTTTTCCCAAAAAAACCAGTTAAAACAAGGCAAACCCAAAAATAATAAACATGAATGTAGGGTTACATTTTTTGGGGGCCCCGAAAATTGAAAAAACTTTTTTTTTTGGGTAAACAAATTGTAAAAAAAAAAAAGATAATAAAATTTAAATTTGGGTTTGTCATGATGTATTATGTTTAAGTATTGTTTAAGGCTACAAAATTAAATAAATAATTTTTTCTTCCCTTTAATTTGTGATTGCTCGTGTTTGTTGATAATTCTGAAAGAGGAGAGAGATCGGACACGGGGTTTGAGGGGGATTTAAGGCTCTGACCGAAGTCGAGGGTTTTTTGGGAGTATGAGAAATTCTGTAATGCTTTTTTGTCTTTTACGGGGCAACAATTTTACGATGATGGAAGGAATCAGCTGCTCAGAACCTGTTTCAGGAGTGTTTTTAAATTTGGCGGGGGGTCCTCTTTAGTGAAAAAGTCTACGGCTTTACTAATATGTAAAGGGACCTGCTCCAAAAAACCATTGAAATGAACTTTTTTTTCTTCCTCATTTTCCTTTTATCTGCCTCCCTTGTATCTGTTTTTGAGCTCTGCCAAAATTTCCTCGGGACCCTGTCTTCATAAACACTTCTAAGAGCTCAAAAAACTTCCTGCAATCTTTCAAAGCCATCAACCTTTAATCTTGCCAGCTGAACTTTTTTGCTCACCTACTCAAGGAAAAAAAAACCATGAAAGAATTTACAAAATTAGGCTAAAACTTTCCACCTGCGTTGTTGTTGAGGGGGCACTTCTTTTTTATCCCCTTCTGACATATTTGCTGACATCTGCAATGTTTAATTTTTGCAAAAAGTTTTGGTACTAAAGGGTCCGTAAGTGTCCATTGAGAAAGATTTTTCGCTCACTTTTCACATGTATTTTACACTTGAATAATAAAAAAATAATATCTTTTATTTTACAAGTACAGTACACGTACAAGGGATAAGGGCCTAGTTGACATCGGACAAATAGTAAAGAAACCCACTTGTTATGCAGAGCTTTTCCAGCAAATTAGGTAAATTTTGTCCCAGGATGCGATCCACACCAGACTAACCCCCAAAATCCCATTTTATACTAAAGGGGAACGGGACAGCGGGTCTTATGGAAAACACATCCTAACTTTCCTAAACCGGGGATTGAACTCCTGCCTCAGTGTGTGGCTGAATGCGCTATGTTCGACTACAGGACCCATGACCTAATAATTTCAGATCCGTGGTTGGTTAAAGATCTGATTTGGTAAACCACAACTTTTATAGGGGATCACACCAACAAATCTCTGATTGGAAGGAAATTATCAAAGTGAAGAAACCTTAAATGCAAAATTCTTACGTGCGGGAAAAAACATGACTTCAGGAATTAAAGTGAATTCAACCAGTCAATATATAGTTCCTCTGTCTTTGTTTGACTGGTTTGACCCCAAAAACTGGTAAGGTGCTTTTACTACACCTTCAAAACACACAAGTCAGGGATGTTTACATTTTAAAATCATCTGAGCTTACTCAAAAGAGCAATTGAGTGATCCTTGCTGCCTTGAATCCCATCCAAATTTTTTTAAAACTGATTTAATTTTTGTTTTTGGTATTTTCTTCCACACACTTTAAAACACTTTGCTATGGCTCGTACCACCCTCAAAAAATTCTTGTAATTCAGCAGGGAAATTTAAGTCTTTTGGTCACGAATTATTTTTGCCGAAAACTTATATTTTAATATTAACCTGTTATGCAACTTGAACTTGTAAAACCCAAACTTGTGCAAAACAAACACTTTTGTTCATCCCTTCCTTCTGTACACACACGTTTTAAAGTACCTAAGGCCTTTTTTTTCCCAAACAAATGAAATTAATGATGCATCTTTCTCGGGTGGTTTTGTTAAAAATCCACTTAACTTTTTTCGTCTTTTGACCAGTAACACACTAGAGCAGTACTAACAAAAAGAACATTACAGTAACACACAAGAACATACAGTAACCCAAAACTATAGTAACACCAAAACATACAGTAACACACTGACAGTTCAGAAACCCAAAAAGAACTACAGTAAACACACAAAACATACATAACACACTAGAGCATACGTAACACACAAAACAGACAGAACACACAACATACAGTAACACACAAAGCTAACAAAAACACACAAAAACATACTGTTTTGGGGTTGTTACTGTACTTTTCTTGGTGTTACTGTACGTTCTTGTTTTTTACGTACGTTTTTGTTGTTACTGTACTTTTTTTTTGTTTACTGTACTGCTTTTGGGTGTGTTACTGTACTTTTTCTTGTTGTTACTGACGTTTTTTGTGTTCTGTACTGTTTTTGGTTTACTGTACTTTTTTTTTTGGTTTTACTGTACTTTTCTTGTTGTTACTTACTGCTCTTGTGTGTTACTGTATTCTTTTTGTTACTGTATGTTCTTTTTTGTTTCGTACTGTTCGTGGTTACTGTACTGTTTTTTGTTGTTACTGACTGCTCTTGTGTGTTACGTACGTTCTTGTGTTTTTACGTACTGTTTTTTGTTTACTTACTGTTCTTGTGTTTTACTGACTGCCTTGGGGTTTTTCTGTACTGTTTTTGTGTGTTACGTACTTTTTCTTGTGTTTACTGTACGCTTTGTGTCTACTTAACTGTTCTTGTATTACTTACTGTTCTTGTGTTACTTACTTTTTTTTTGTGTGTTATTTTTACTGTTCTTTGTGTTACGATGTTTCTGTGTTTTTACTGTACTGTTGTTGTGTTTACTGCACTCTCTTGTGTGTTACTGTACTGTCTTGAGTGTTACTGTACTGTCTTGTGGTTACTGTACTGTTCTTGTTTTTTCGTACTGTTTTTGTGTTTTTTACTGTACTTTCTTGTGTGTTACGTACGCTTTGTTTTACTGTATGTTTTTTGTGTGTTACGACTGTTCTTGTGTTTACTGTACGCTCTAGGTGTTTCTGTAGTTCTTGTGTTTACTTATGCCTGGGTTTTTACTGTACTGATCTTGTGTTCGACTGCCTAGGGGGTTTACTGTACTGCTCTAGTGGGTTACGTTCGCTCAAAGGGTTTACGTGCTCCCTTTTGGTGTTACGTACTTTTTTGGTGTGTTCTGTACTCTCTTGTGTGTTACGACTGTCTTGTGGTTACTGTATTTTTCTTGTTGTTACGACGTTCTTGTTTTTACTGTACTGTTCTTGTGTGCTGTACTCTCTTTGTTTTAAACTGTACTGCTCTTGTTGTAAGTAACACACAACACATACATAAACCAAAACAGAAACATAACACACAAAACAGTAACATAAAACACAAAACTACAGTAGCACACAAGAACAGTACATAACACAAAAGAACGTACAGAAACACACAAAAAAAAACCGGTCGTAACACACAAGAACATACAAAAAACACAACAACATACAGAACACACAAAACAGAAAGTAACACACAAGAACAGTACGACACACAAGAACAGTACAGTAACCACAAAACAGTACAGTAACACAAAAGAACATCAGTAACACACAAAAAACAGTACATAACACAAAAACACTAAGTAACACACTAAGCATACAGTAACACACAAGAACATACAGTAACACACAAAACTACAGTAACACACAAAAACGTACAGAAACACACAAGAAAGTACAGTAACTCCAAGAGCATACAGTAACACAAAGAACAGAAGTAACACAAACAACATACAGTAACACACAAAAAACAGTACGTAAACACTAGACAAGTGCAGTAACACAAAAAGAACATACAGCAAAAAAAAAAACATACAATAACACCAAGAACTACAGTAACACACAAGAACATACATAACACACTAGACAGCATAACACCAAGAACATACATTTAACCCCAACAAAACAGTACAGAAACACCAGAGCATACAGTAACACCAAAGCCATACAGTTACACACAAGAACGTACAGTAACCCCAAAAGAACATACAAACACACAAAAACATACAGTAACACACAAGAACAGACAAAACACCAAAACAGAGAGTAACACACAAGAACAGTATAGAAACACACAAGAACATACATAACAAAAAAAGAACGTACAGTAACACACAAGAACTAATAAACACACAAGAACAGACAGAAACCACAAAGAGCATACGAACACACAAAAAACCGTACAGTAACACACAAGAAATAACAGAAAACCACACTAGAGCAGTACATAACGCACAAGAACAGTACGAAACACAGAAAGCAGTACAGTAAACACAAAACAAACAGAAACACACAAGAACAGTACAGTAACACACAAAACAGTACAAAAAACAAAAGAGCATACAGTAACACACAAGAACAGTACAGTAACACACAGAGCATACAAAACATACAAAAACATACATTAACACACAAGAGCAGTACATAACACACAAAACATCAGTAACACGCAGAGCATGCATAACACACAAAACATAGAGAAAACATTGAACAGTACAAAACACCAAACAGACAGTAACACACAAGAACAGTACATAACACACAAAGCAGTACAGTAACACAAAACAGTAAGAACCACAAGAACATACAAAACAACAAAACAGACAGTTACACAAAAGAACATACAGAAACACAAAAGCGTACTAAACACACAAGAACATACACTAACAACAAAACAGTAAGAAAACACTTTAAACAGTACAGTAAAAACCAAAACAGTACAAAACCCACACAAAACAGTACATAACACCCAAGAGCAGTACAGAACACACAAAACAACACAACACACTAACGTACATAACACACAAGAGCAGTACATTTTACATCCCAGGACCAAAGGCCTGTTACCCGGGTGAAAAGGGGACAAAAGAACACAGCAAAAAAAATTAATTTATATTACCTTTCCCCAAATTTAGAACAGAAATATGTACACATGTACAGAATAAGTTAGTGCACGTCACGGTAAGAAAGGGCAGAAATAAAGCCCAAGATAGCAACCGTGCTCAACCACTCTAAAATTTGGGAATGAAAAAGGGGCAACAGGAGAGCGGAAACCACAAACCTCTGCGATTGCCAATCCCACCTTTTATTGGCTAAACCTTCACATTTTAACGATGGGCCCCATCACCAACTCTTACAACCTGGTTCGCGGGTTTGGGGGAGATACCTTAAATGAGGTGTGTCCACGCCGAAAAAGTTACGTACCTTTGCTCCCACCCCCACCCCCCGAAAGGCTCGGATTGGCCCACCTCCCAGGGTACCTGCCGCCATGGCACAAAATAGGGCCGCCATCCTCTCCACCCCCCAAATCTTAAAAGAGCTCAGCTTTCCATGACCAAAAGCCAAAAACCCCAATCAAAAGCGAGACAGCAGTCAAAAGGCCAAAATAGGTCCAAGATACCGCGGGCGGGAGCCCTATCCCCCCACAAAAAAAACCCCAATCAGGGGAAAAAAAAAAGCTTGAAAGGGGTTCCACAAAAACCCCTAACCAAAAAAAAATTAAACAACTCTTTACAAAGAGCTGCCAACACATTTTTTTTGCCGGCAATATATTTTTTTTTATGTTGTAGGGCTGCAGCCTGAGCGCCCTCCCAAAACCCCGGTTTTTGATTTCATGGGTTGGAAAACTAACGGGTTTTTGATCACTGTAACGTGACCACCTGCGATGGGCTGGCCCACATAAACACGAAAGCCCAAAGCCAGTACCAGCGCAGGCTTCTTTTTTAATGGAAGTAACCCTCTGATGTGGGGGAACTTGGGTGAAAATAGCTACAGCTGCAACTCGTTTTTCCCATTTGTAATAGTACCGCCCCAACCCCAGACTCACAAGCATCAAACCCTTAAGAAAAAAGGTTTTTTAGAAGTCTGGAGAAGGAAATGGGTGCAGAACAATAACTTTTTGCTTTTTAAAACATGTTACAATCTACGTCCAATTTAAAAGGGGGTTTATGACGGTAAAGGTAAGAGGGCTACAAACGAGAAATTCTTTCAGAATCTTTTGTAAAAAAACCGATCATGCCTAGGAAAAGTTGAAGAGATTCCTATCATGAGGAACTGGGTAATCTTTAATCGAAAAAACTTTAGCAATTTAGGGGCAACATTACCACTACCCACCATACCTAGAAAAGGACAGTGGCCTTTGGGCCAAAAAGGGTATTTAGAAAATTTAAATTTAATTGGAATTCTTAAAGGGCCAAACAGAGCTTTTAAATCAAAAAGGGGGTTGATCCCAAAATATCAACACCACAACAATATCACTAGGGTTTCTGCCGTGCCTTTAACCCCTTTAAAAGCCTATGGCGAGTTTCTGGGAAAGAAAAGGGGGAATTTTTCATTCCGAAGGGGGAAAAAGTATCTGTAAAGACCTCCTGGAATTACGAAGCAGAGATTTTTTTCGCCTTAACTTCAAAGGTTTCCGAAAAGTAACCTTTAAGGAATCAAATTTGACCAAAATAGCCTTACCCCCAAAGTCAATTTCTTTATCCAACGGGAAAAAAAGGGAAGCATCGTAATTGACCTCGTTTACTTTACGGTAGTCTTGAATACAAACCCTCCATCAGCCTTTTTTTCTAGGAGCACGGTGAAGCCCCTGGGCTAGATGACCCCCAAAAACCATTTCTAACAAAATCTACTTCCTGCTGAAGTAGCCTTTTTCTTTTCAGGATTTCCTGTAGGGGGGAAATTAATTTTAGATTTTTCCCCCATCTACATCTGTTTAAACCCAACTACATTTTTTTTTTGCACATCCGAAAAAATATTTGGGGTATGACTTAGAACTCATTAAATTGTTGCTTGTATTTTAGATAATCCATCCATTTAAAGGGCTAGGATCCTTTAGGAGACAGAATTTAAAGTTATATTAATTTCAGAGATAGAGTGCAAAGATCAAGTCGCCTCAGAGGTAAGGCAAGTCATTTCTGGGGCTTTTTCGGGTATTTAAAGGCCCCTTTATTTTATTAATTTAAGTTTTTTTTTTTGAGGGCTTTTCAAGGGAGCTACACATAAAATTTTAAACAGATAATCTACTTACATCTGCATAGGTCCCCCTAAACTATTTCAAGGTTTTGGGAGGTATTTCCTGCCCAACCCCTTTTTTCCCGGATGGAAGGACGGAAATTGGCACTTCTGCATCCTCTGTTTCATCTTACTTTGAGCTGCTTAGGTTGCCTGGGCTAACTCACGGCCACCTCCCCTTAAGACGGGTTTAGAGGCTGAGCTTACGTCTTCTCCCCTCCCCTTCTTTTACACCCCAAGAGGACCTCGTCATTGTCCCAAAGACAGCTCAAAAGGCTATACCCTGTAGACTCTTGCCCATCTCTCGTACTGGAAAAAGCAAAACGGAGAGATTTATCCAATCTTCAAAAAATGCATGCAAAAAATTCTCAACAAAGTTTTTAATGTTTGGGGGAACTTTCCAAGCCCTTGGGGCCCGAGGGGGAAAGGCAGTGGATAATTTGAATTATCCCCAACCAGTTTTAAAACTCCCTAAACTTTGCAGTGAAGTTGACCTTGATACTTTTTATAGTTTTTGGAATTTCCAAACAAGAAAAGAATTTTGTTAAAGCTTTGAAAAGCTTTTGTATTGATACACGCATAGGGATTCTTCAGGATATCTGGTTTTCTTTTTCCCTAATTTTAAAAAAATACTGGTTTTTTAGATTTGACTTGGGGAGTGGACCTCACAACTATAATAAATGCAAAAGGTTCTCCATAGCAGATGGGTTGGGGAGGGCAGGGTTTTAAAGGAATGTCCGGTTTTTCCCAAATTCTGACTTTTCGGCAACACCCAAAAAATTTTTTCACATCTTTTTTTAATTTTGCCAATAAAATTCTTTTGTGATTCAAACAAGGTTTTTTTTAATTCCTAATTACCTCCAATACGTATTATGACTAAATTTAATACTAGGGCTAACTGGTTGGAACCACAAAAAACCCTATAATTTCCGCCCTCTTCTCCTTTCCAGTCTCAACAGACCAAATAATCATTTTAACTTCATACGACTGGATACCCAAAGAGGATTTACCCAGGGTGCCTGAAAACGAATTTTTAAAAAAGGGTCCTTTTGTTGTTCCTCCCGGAGGACTCCCTCGGCAGGAAACAGAGACACTGCAACCCCCAACCTGGAATAGGAAAGGGTGACGGCTGTTTACTTTTATTTACGAGACTCCGGCCGGGGTGTCTCATAAAACACCTGGCTACCGAGACGGGGTCGTCCAAGGGAAGGTCAACATTCTCCCCAACAACCCTTGGATGTTGCCCGGTTATGGCCAACACTGAAAGCATTAATCATTAAGGTTTAGAACAATAACAGTAGTAATTTTATTACCCAAAAAAAATGGCATTTTTCATGGGAAACCTTTTGAACACCTACATCAATCCCATGAAATTTTGCACTGTACATAAAATTTTTTTGCAAAGGGAAAGAATAATAGCTCCCCATACCTTCCAATAAAAACCAGGAATTCAAAATATTTTCTGAAAGGGTAATATTTCCCTTTTCACAAGGAGCAAAGCTCCAGTACTCTAAAGGTATTTACTTTAGTTGGGTTTAGAGTTTTCCTGAAAGGGGAAAAAACTTCACAAAAAAAGGGCCAAACCTTTTTCACTTTTCTAGGGGACTGTTTCAGGATATTAAATTTTCCCGATGGGTTGAGGTTTTTTGGGGCAGTTGGAAATGTTACCTACTTTATACCCTAACAGACGACAGGCTCCCTTTACTCCCTGATGACGTTCAAGTGGTGTCGTTCGGCGGGCCTCTCGGGAATTGTTTTCGAGATGCTCCATAAGTATTTGCCTCTCCCCCAGGGGGGGCCAAAAATTTAAAGCTGGCTCACCAGGTGCTTAGTTGGATGTCTAACGCCTCCCTCCGGTGGCATTCATTCTCCAATGTTTTCGATCCTTCACGCCCGACTGTTTTAAAAGAAGACGGGACCGCTCGGACAAGGGCTTCGTTTTGAAGGTAATCACCCACCGGGTGCCTCCAAACAGGGTTAACACATCCGCAGAAAACACGAACCTCGGGTCCCACAGACTCCAGCGTTTCAAACAGAATAACGCACCAGCTCCCAAAATTAAAACACCACTCGCTTTAACCAGCGGTAAAAACTTTGGTTTTTCGTCTCACAAAATCCCCAGGGGTTTACCAAATGCCGCCTGTTCAAATTTTAAGGCTTACATATTTTCGGGAACATGTATATCTCCCAACACTTGGTCCACTACTTTAAAATCAAAAATTCAGCGTCATTTAATACTGCGTAAATTCCTGGCTTTCCCAATAATCTTTTAACCAACGCTGCCCAGTGCTGTTCCGGCCCCCTCAAGCTCGGCCTGATTTTCGGCTTTCGAAAAATTCTCTGGTTCGGCCCATGAAGCGGGGAACAAGCTGTACGCTTTTTTTAAACTGAAACGTTTTCAGAAGCGAAAACTGCCTCCCCTTTTTTTCTTTCCCCCAAAAAAAAAACTCCCCCTTTCGGTTTTTTCCCTATTGCTCCCCGCGTGATTTTTTGCCAGCTCAAGTGCCAAGGGCGCTGATTCACCTCGAGACAACCCAGCTGCACTAACGATCACTTGCCCGAGGGGTATCATCTTCCCAAGCGAGAACATGAAGTTTTTTTTTCCCCAAACCCCCTAGAGGGGGGATTTGATTGCCATCTCTTCTTCAATAAGATGTCACAATAAAAGGGAAAGCATTGCGCAGCTGTAAAAAGTGCTTTTATAGGGAATGCCCCAAGGAAAGGCAATTTTCCAACAAAACCCGTAGGGACAATTTAGGGAGGTTACAAAATATAGCCGACACCAGGGGCGACTCGTCAGGGGGCATAAGTTATTTTCCTATGCACAGTAAAAAACCCCAACGAACACGTTAAATTTTCAAACACGCCACAGCCAGTACGATTTACAGAATACCATACAACAAAGCCGACTGCACCAAGAGACCCTAGCAAGCGACACACGAAAAACTATACGAGCTGCGAACGATCACACAAAGCAAGGCGACAAAGCAAAAATGACACGCAAAATTTGTAAAGCGAAGCGAGACACAACTACACAGTGTTCCTCACAAGCTTCACCCTAACTCAAAACCCTTTCTCTAAGTCCAGCCCAGCTTCCGGGCACTACCCAATTACATCCCGGACCAAATGGCCTTAAACCCCGGGGTTTAAAGGGGGGGCAAAAGAAAAACCAGAAAAAAAATTTTGACTTATTATCCTTCACCAATTTAAACACAAATGACACATGTACAGAAAAAATAGTGGGACGTCACGGGAAGCAAGGGAGAAATAGAAGCCACAAGTCAACCGGCTCAAACCCGCTCAGAAGGGAAAGACAAGGCAGACAGGAGGCGGTATCCACATAACCCGCGATTCCAAACCCACCTTCTTTTTGGCAAACCTGGGCACTAGTTGACGATGGGGCCCCATCACCAAATCTTAGCAAACCCGTTTTGCTGGTTTGGGGGGGATAGCCCGTAAATGGGGGTGTCCATGCGCCGAAAAAGGTTACGTACTCTTTGCATGCCACAACAAAACACACAAGAACAGTACAGTAACACACAAAACATACATAAAACACAAAAACAACAGTAACACACAACAACAGTACAGTAACCACAAGAACAACATAACACACAAGAACCTACAGAACACACAAACAACATACAGTAAAAAAACCAAAAACGACAGTAACACCAAAAACAGTACATAAAACCCCAAGAACTACAGTAACACACAAAAACAGTACAGTAACATACAAGAAATACAGTTTAAAACCAAAACAACAGTAACACACAAAACGAAAAACACAAAAAACAGACAGTAACAACAAGAACATACAGTAAACAAAACAGTACAGTAACACACAAAAACTACATAACACACAACAGTAAGTAACCACAAAGCAGTACTAAAACACAAGAAAATACAGTAAAAACACAAACAACATAACACACAAGAACAGTACAGTAAAACACTAGAGCAGACAGTAAAACCCAAAAACATACAGTAACACACAAAAACAGTACGGGAACACACAAGAACAGAAACAGTAACACACAAGAACAGTACAGTAACACAAAAGAGCAGTACAGTAACACACAAGAACAGTACAGTACACACAAGAACAGTACAGTAAACACAAAAACATACAGTAACACCCCAAAGAACAGTACAGTAACACACAAGAACAGTACAGTAACACACAAGAACAGTACAGTAACACCAAAAACAGTACATAACACAAAAAGAACAGTACAGTAACACACAAGAACAGTACAGTAACACACAAGAACAGTACAGTAACACACAAGAGCAGTACAGTAACACACAAGAACAGTACAGTAACACACAAGAACAGTACAGTAACATACAAGAACAGTACAGTAACACACAAGAACAGTACAGAAACACACAAGAACAGTACAGTAACACACAAGAACAGTACAGTAACACACAAGAACAGTACAGTAACACACAAGAGCAGTACAGTAACACACAAGAACAGTACAGTAACACACAAGAACAGTACAGTAACACACAAGAGCAGTACAGTCTACAACACAACAATACAGATATATACCGAAACAGTAGACTAACATAATAGTAAATAAAGTTCCAATGTAAGAGTCATGAACAAGGTCTACAAGCTGTGAGTGTGTGTGTGTGTGTGTGTGTGTGTGTGTGTGTGTACTCACCTAGTTGTACTCACCTAGTTGAGGTTGCGGGGATCGAGTCCGAGCTCCTGGCCCCGCCTCTTCACTGATCGCTACTAGGTCACTCTCCCTGAGCCGTGAGCTTTATCATACCTCTGCTTAAAGCTATGTATGGACCCTCCCTCCACTACTTTCGCTTCCCAAACTATTGTGTGTATGTGTGTTTGTGTGTGTGGCAAGAATGCTTTCTTTCATTCAGTAGGCCCAGAGAAATGAAGACCTGGAGTAAAATCTGAGAGACTTATTTAAAGGATAAATATATATTTCTGGCAATTCTACCATTCATAAGAAACTTAGCGGCGTCTTCTTGTTAAGTCAGTACAAGTTTCCCTCGACTCTCACTTCTTCACATCTTCACTTCTCTCTTTAAAATTTCTTGAAAATACTATATAACAACATTCTCCTCTTTGTTTATTGATGATTGGGATTTGAAATTTATACAAAATAATTTGTTTTATTTTCCGTTTAAATTCCCTGTGTAATGCATTTTATCTTAACAAGAACTGAGAGAAAATGCAGATATGTCTGCGAATGTGTGAACATGAGTGAACATGTGTGTGTGTTTTGTGGCATAGAGATTGAATTGTGACATACTAACGTTTACAAGGGAACTGTTGTTTACATAGATGTAAACAACAGTTGAACCTGGAGAAGTGAGGAAAAGGCAGTTTCATCTGAGGGCCCACAAAAGGAAATTCTGGGGACACGGAACTAGGGGAAGCAAACACGCGCGCTCACACACACACGACTATGACCTCACCTAACTATGACTACACCTGAACTATGATCACACACTGACTATGATCACAAACCTGACTATGGGTCACACCCCGACTAAAGGATCACACCTAACGATGACCTCACCTAACTCTGACCTCACCTGACTATGACCTCACCTGACTATGATCACACCTGACTATGATCACACTAACTAAAGACCTCACCTAACTATGACCTCACCTGACATGACCTCACCTGGCTATGATCACACCTGACTATGATCACACCTAACTATGACCTCACCTAACTCTGACCTCACTCGACTATGACCTCACCCGACTATGACCTCACCTAACTATGACCTCACCTATGACCACACCTGGCTACACACTACTATGACCTCACCTAACTATGACCACACCTAAATATGACCTCACCTGACTATGACCACATCTATAACCATTCATGAATATGACCTCTCCTGACTGACCACTAATGTTATTTACCCCTCCTGACTGCGACCACACTTAACTAGAGCAGCTAGAAAAGACTAAGTTAGCACACAGCAAGATCAACAGAAGGGGCCAAAAAACCGCTAATCTTGAGGAAGCAACAAAAATGCAGAACCCGGGAAAGTGAATAAAAAGTTTATCTTGAGGGCACAAAAATGGAATTAGGGAAAACATCAAAAAACAGAAGTGGGGAGTGTGGAAGGGTTGGCATCCGGGGCCCACGGATGGAGACTTGGAAACATGAACCAGAAGATAAGCAGAAAAAAGGCAAGAGAAAGAGGGGCGTCCCTTGGGAAAGTGGGAGAGGGAGAATACCCGAGAACATCTTGGAAGCACCAAAGAGGTAAGAGGGAGGGGGGACACCTAAAACGAAACCCCTGGCCTCCAGGGGGCAGGGTCTGGTAACTCAAGGGAACTACCTCGAGACGCAGTGGTCGCAAAACTTTTCCGCAAATTTCTAATAAAAATAGTAATAATTTTTCCCCCCAAAAC
>NC_069439.1:42092558-42196477 GCF_026875155.1 Cherax quadricarinatus | reverse complement strand
ACTTTAATATTCAAACGTTACTGAAATTTACTACACAGCGGGAACAATCAAAGGCACTTCTCAGACCCAACAAAAACATAACTATTTTTAACTAAAAAATCAATCTTTAAGCAAGCTTTAAATAAATGACCCCCCTAAAAATTACAAAATTTCCTTGAAACATTTTTCGCTTCGCTTTTGGGGCCCCTGCGGAGGGGTCCGAAAGAAGCTCCCATTTCCCCCGGGTTTTTCGCCCCATTTTTAAACTGATAAAAACATGGGGAAATTACCCGGCAGGAGGATTATCACAGTTGCATTGAGTTTTTTTAAGGGGGTTTTCTCTGAGCCTTGCTACGTTTGAACGTACTTTTTCCTGCAATTTTTAAAGGGATCTAAAGGGAAACCCCTAACGGGGGAACGTATGGTGGGGGCCCTTAAAACGGGATAAAAAGAGTATTTGTAATTTTTGGGGGCCAGTTTCTACACAGTGTGGTGGGGATCCCCTGAACCCGGGAATGTCCCCTAAACTCGACGAGGATGTGTGAAATGCATAACTTTGTTACTTAAATCAGGGTACGGGGGGAGAAATGTCCCCTTTGAGGCGACCAAGTTGGTAAAAGAGGCCCGTTTTCCCGCTTTACGGATTTTCATTTTTGGGGCCTAGAGGGGGGTTTTATGGCGGGATGGCCCATATAGGGGCCCCCGGAATTTTCAAAACAACATCAAGATAAACCATTAAAAAAAACCCTAACCCTCGAAATTTTATTTTTAACAGGAACAAAAACTCAGGTATTTGGTCTTATGGGGAAAAAAGGAGGACGTGTGCTTGAAAACTCTTATGACCATATAGCGGCGCAATGTCCCAGAAGATTGCCCCCGGGGGTGCCACCCCCGGTGGAGGAGGCCCAAAGCAAAACGAGTGTGGTGGCGACGGGGGAAAACTGGGACTCCTCAAAGGGAAGTGGGGGAAGGGGAAAAGGGGGAGGAAAACAGAGGGGGAAACGTTTGTCACACCCCCGGTGGAGGATGGAGATCCAACCCCAAACCCCTGTGGTAGTGGGGGAATTGGGGGGTCGACACAGGATGTCCTTGGAGTCTGTGCCCCCGGGAAATTTCCCTTGGGAAAGGGATTTTGGTTAAGAGGCCCATGGTTTAGACGGCCATTATATGCACGATTGCAAGGGCTGGGAGTGAAAAGAAGGGGTTTACCTGGGTTTCCCTGGAGAGAAGTTTGGGGGGCCCAACGCCCCCGCGGCCCCGGTCTGTGCCCAAGGCCCCCCTGGTGGATAACCCCCTTTCCCAAAACCAGGCTGTTCTGGGCTGCTACGAAAACCCAAACCCGTACGACCACACCCCGGGCTGATCGGGAAACCTGACTTTTGGTGCTTGTCCTTCCCACTTGAACCCTGCCAGGGGTCTGTTGGTAATCCCCCTTATTTTTGGCGGGAGGCTTAAAAAGTCTGGGGCCCCTGACCCCTTATTGTTTTGGGTTTTTTAAAAAGTGCTAGGGACCCCCTGTTTTTTCAGGGGGGGGATGGTGCTGTCTGCCAAGTTTTTTGGCTTTGAGTGAGTGTTTTTCTTTGGGGAAAGTTCGGTACTTTTTTTTTTATTTTTTTTTTAAAAAAATTTTACACCCTTAAATATTAAATAAAAAATATAAAAGGGTTTTAAATTTGGACCCCTCAATCCCCCCACAACAAACACAAAAACAACCCTTTACACAACTTTCACTAACAATCCAAACAAAAACATACACTAACAAGTTTTAAAAACACATTGTAAGGGACATTAAAAGAGGTTCCCCATATACTTTCACCAAAAATTTTCCCCATATAACATACTACTAAAATATAAACAATTTAAATATAACTTTTTTAAACTATTTTAAAATATAAATTATAAAAACCCTTTCAGTTTTTTGGTATATTTAAACCCATACTGTAAATGACTTATGAAAAAGGGGTTCCAACCTTCACAGTAAAAATCAGGGGTAATAAACCTACCAAAATCTCTTTAAAAAAAACCAAGTACACTTTTTCCCAAAAAAATTTAACCCCAACAATAAAATTGTTTATTTTATTGAAAACTCGGGTAAAAAAAAAAAAATTTGGGGCATACAAAAAAATTTATGTCAACAAATACCAGGCACTAACAATTTTTAAATTAAATTTTAAATAAAAAATAAAAAACACGGGAAAAAAAAAACACTTTTCAAAAAAACCCCAATGTAAACAAAAACAAGCACAAAAATTTAAACCACCATACCAAGCAATCACGTATTATAAAACGGATACTTCTTTCGGGGCATAAAACTAGGCTGCTTCCCCCCTCCCAAACCAAAAAAACGTTTTTCCAAAGACTTAATCTAAGAACTCAGGGCCTTAAAGAGCACAACAATACTTTAAATTTTTGGGCGACTACCCGGGGTTTTTTATCATGGACTAAGAAAGGCATTACATTTCCCAAAGGTGGATAGGATAACCCCCCATCACTACAAAAAAAATATCTAATATAAAAAAACGAAAAAAAAACTGTTTTTTGCCCATCTCAAAAAAAAACAAATGCCAGCGCTATAAGTAAAACTTATACACGAAAAGATAAAAACTTTGAAAAAACTGCCCCCCCAATTTTTGTTCAACCCATAACAGCTTACAGGAAAACAAAAAATTTTGCGTATATCCCATATTTAAATTAAAAAAGAAACACGACACGGCTAAATTTAAAAAAACAAAAAATAAAAAAAAACTTTTTCAACTTTTGCAGGAAGCACCCCAATATAAAAAAAAATTTACACCAATACTTGTAAATGGGGCTTTAAAAACGAGAAAAAATTCCTAAAAGTTGTTTTATCCCCAAACAGGAAAGAAAAATTTTGTCATCACCGTTACAAAAGGGACCGCACATAAACCCGGAAAAACAAAACATTCCCGCCCCTTGACAAACACAATTGCCCACACAGACCCCCCCCGTTAGATTCCCCACTAAAACACTCCCCCCCAACTCAAATCTCGTAACTCCAAAGGTTTTATATTCGGGGGGAAAGTCTCTCCCCCCTTTCCCCCCCCCCTTATACCAAAAAATTTCGAAAATTTTGCCCTTTAAAAATTCGTTGCTAACCCCCCAAATTTTCAGTTACCATAAAAGGGCCCTCATACCCCATGACAAAGAAAATAAATTTGGGCCACAACATACGACACCGCACGCTGTAAAACGCGCAACCCCACCTACTTTCCAAAAATCAATCCCCGGATTTCCCCGACAAACCTCCCCCCCCCTTTTCCCAAACGAAAAAAACCCACTAAAACCAAATTTTGGACCTTTTAATTTTTGTACAAGAAATAACAAATTTGGAAAAAGCGATTCCCACCCGAAACCCCGGGAAAAACCCCATTTTCCTCCCCAAACCCTATTAACACACCACCCAAAAAGGGGCCCAAGATTAAAATTAGAAAAATTTTTTAAAAACCACTTCCCGTACTTGACCCGGGCAGACGAAAACTTTTTTTGAACTCCCTTTCCAAAAATTTCCCCCACGATACTTGGGGAAAAAACATTCCTTCAACTTGCCCCAAACGATTTCCTCCCTACCCACCCCCTTTCAAAAGGTACAAAATTTTTTACACACGCACGCCCCCAAAGTTCAATAATACGCGAAGCATCCCCGTCGAAACCAAAAATTAAATTCCCCCCTTCCACCACCCCTTTGCGCAGGTCGGGGATACATTCGTTTAAACCCCCAGGCAACCCCCCCAAGCCCGGAAAAAGCGTAATGCCAGCCCAGGGCATTTTAAACCTTTCACGAAACATGCCTTTACACGAGCCTTTTAAAATGAGCCCCAAACCCCCCCCTGATGAAAGTGGTGTCCCCACCACCGCTCTTGTGAGCCAATCGAATCCAAACCCCCCCAAAAATCGAAAAATTTCTATGAAAAAAGACTTTTTGAGGGCCCCCCTCCCCGAGGTACAGTGCACAAGGGGCCATATTTTTGCAAATAAAGCAGGACTTTAAAAGGACCACCGCCTTTGATGCGGGTTTTTAAAGTCGCGGGCCGAAAAATTTTTAAGCGCCCCAAACACTAGGACAACCCCCCCGAATTGAAACCCCCTCATCTGACGACCTCCCGAAATAAAAGAATACCACATTAGTGATACGATAAACCCCCAAGTCCACCCCTTGCACCCCCCATCCCCACCCACTCCCCCAACTCCTTTAATTTCAAATTTTTCTCTATTAACACACATCCCTGTACCCTTGCCAAATATGTAACAAGCCCTTCCCAACAAAACCCAATTGCCCCGGAAGTAATAACACAGTAGTATCACCCAACAAAAAACCCCCCAAGGGTTGGTCGCCCTTTTACTTGGACCCAACGCTGTCTTTTATTGCCCGCCCAAAAACACCCCAGAAAAAAGGGTCCTGCAAAAAAAAAAACCAAAAGGAAAAAAAACATTTGGAAAACAGGGGCTTCCCGGGACAATCCCCCTGCTCATGTGCCCAAAAAAAACCAAAACTTGCCATTAATTTGTACTTTAAAAACCCCTCCTTTGGTACAACGAAGGGAAAAAAACTTATGCCCTCATTTCCAAAACCCCCCAAATTCATAAATTTCCACGGGAACCTCCTTTCCCACACTATCAAAAGCGGCTCCCCCAGTCTAAAGCCAAAAAAACCACCCCCACCCCTCACCCCGCATTCCTCAAAAACCCCTATTTCCCATGCCCAAACATCCCTTAACCTCCTTTCACACCAAACGGGACTCTTATGGTTTTACCTTATCAACACTTTTTAATTTTTCTTTCAATTTTTGCTTATAGTTTATAGTAAATTTTTCCCCCCCCCAAATCAACGATAGGGGAGGGAAAGCCCTTAATCGCTAAGGGCCCATCCCCTTTTTCCCCAAACCCAAAAACCAAAAACCGCCCCAAAACGTGAGACAGCCCTAACACCTCCCCCCCCCCTTTTAAATCGCATTGAGAAAAACAAACCCAAATAAAAGTCCGTATTACCCCCCAAATTTTTTAAAAAAAAATTCACAAGGGATCCCAATAAATGCCTGGACCCCTTCCCCAAACCATTCCTTGTAGTGCCTCCCACACCTCTGCCTCAGATTGGGGCCCACCCATGAAAGGGTTTCAAAATCTTTTAAACCCGTTTCTTTCCCCCCCCCAAAACCTGTACCCCATGCTCACTCACGCTTTCCCTTTGCATCGGGATTTACCCCAAAGGGATCGACATAAAAACTTATCCCCCAGTTTTTGTTAAGACCTGTCCCTCACTATAACCCCTCAACTTTTATCCTGCACCTAAACTCACAATTTTTAGTCGCTTTTTGCCTTTGTGTCTGACTTTGTAAGACGCAAACAGACGGCTTGTCCCCCCCACAAAGGGCCCCCTCCACCCCCCTCGAAATGCGCGCCCCTTTGAAAAACCTTTTTTTTCCCTTACTTGGGTTTTTTCTTTTAAAAGCATCGATTCTCATCCCTGGGTAAACCCCAGTGCCTCTCCCCGTGCATAACATTGTCGTGGGGGGGTGACCCTCCCGGGACCTCTGAAAACCATTTCTCCCGCGGGTGGGCCCCCTTTCACCCCCATTCCCTTTAAAAAAACCTTATTTCGAGGCTTCACAAAACCCCATCCCCCTGTCGTACCCAAAACCCACCCTCCCAGGAGTCTACTCCCATAGACGCCCAAAAAATCCTCAAAAGTTTCCCCATTTATCTGCACTTTGTGCATCCGGTAATTTAGTTTTTCAAATATCCCTTTAAAAAAGATGGGGGGAACCCCCCAAAATCGAGCCCACAAAAACTCCCCGGTGGTCGGAGAAAAAAAACGTTCAAAACCCAAAATTGATTTCGACCACCCAAACCCAGACAAAATACACCCCATCTAAAAAAAAGCTGGGATAGCCCCCCAAAGCACAAAAAATATCCCCAATCCAAAGTCACGTTCCCCCGCGTACATCTACCAACCCCCAAAAACCCAAAAACAAGTCCCCCCAAACCCAAACAAAAAGAACCCCCCCCCCCCGGTTTAAAAAATCTTTTTTGGCCCCAACACATTTTCCCGTCACCCCCTTAAACCCCAAGTAAAATTTTTGGCAGGGACCCCCAAATAAAATACCCAAAACCTCTTAACAAAAGTATTTTTAAAAAGTTAACCCTCAAAGTTCAGCCGGCCCTTTTTACCCCTACAAAAAACCCAAATCCCTACTACCCCAATCCCCCCCGACTCGCACCCCCGCGACCCTTTTTCCCCCTTTTCCCCCCAATTTTCCCCAGCACAAACGGGCTGGTCGCTTTTATCAAAACAACCCCAAACCACCTTTCGACTCGG
Organism: Cherax quadricarinatus; assembly: GCF_026875155.1. NCBI lineage: Eukaryota > Metazoa > Arthropoda > Malacostraca > Decapoda > Parastacidae > Cherax > Cherax quadricarinatus. The sequence continues at coordinate 42,190,164 of NC_069439.1, read as the reverse complement.
AATGAGTTTACCCTAAAAAGTCATAACCCCACTCAAACAAAAATTCCTACTTTTTGGTTATGTTCTTGCAAAAAACCCCACATCCCCTGCAAAAAGATTAAACCCTCACGCACCTGCACACACTTTTTGACAGATTTTAACCCTTTTTCATTAATTTTTCACCCAAAATGTGGGTTTAAAGGGGGCTTTCCTCTGGGGGTACCCCCTCCCCTTTTTTTTTTTGGCCCGGGAAGCACCCAAGGCACTTCCCGCACCTTTGGCAAACCCCCTGATATTTCCTGTGTCCTTTGGGCTTTGCGCGAAACCCCCCGCCACCCCTTATTTCCGACCCCGTTTTTCTTCCCGAACGTTTTCCAGGGGGCAAGACATATCGGGGTCGGAAAGGGGGAGCCCCCACCTTCCCAGGAAAAAAGCATTTTTCAAAATGCGTACTTGGGGTGTTCTCCTTGTGAATTTGGCCCCAAAAGTGTGAAAAAATCGGACTCTCCAAATTTTCCCCACTTTAGCTATATCCCCACATCTGCCGTAATTTTTCCCCCATTTAAACACAACACCGAAACAGACTCATGTGACGCTAAAGGTCACATAACCCGATACAAAGTCGGCCCTTTCCCTTCGCCTGCCCTCTTTTCTTTAGGGAATTTTCACTGTTCACAAGTTCCAACCCCCGTTTAAGGGAAAGGCCCGTTCCCCCGGTTTGAAATCACACAAAAGGGCTCTTGAGAAAGGGGCCTATCCCCTCAGCAAATCCATATGCAACGCGGGGATGCTCGACAAAAACCCCCCTTCCAAGCCGACGGGGGGTAAACCCCCACCCTCGGGCGACGGGCCCCCGCCCCGGGTGGCGGGTGGCGCTGGACACAAATGACCGCTATGTGATCCAGAGCGGCCCCCAGGGGGCGGGGAAATTTCTTCTCTGGGCCCGGGAAAGGAACCTTTCACCTGGCCTGGGGAAAGAAATCCTTCCCGTTGGAAATTTTCGAAGGAATCGGGTGACGCGGGATTTTTTTCCCAAAGTAAATTTTACCCCTCCTGAAGGGGCCCTTATAGGGGCCGTCAACCACCTTCCCAAAGGTGAACCCGGGGATCTTCCCCTAACGTTCAAAAAAAGTCACATAATCCTTCATTGGCCTCAAAAGGAAAGTTTTTCACACGTACCCCCGTTTAGTATCGGGGAAAAAGTCAAGCAAATGGACAGAAAATGCTGGGGGGACTTGCTTTCTTATATCCTGGTACTGGGGCACAATCTTTTTCCCAAAATTTATGGGACAAAACTTTACAAGGGTCCGGTAGTTCCATTCAAGGGGGACGCCACACAAGGGGTTCACGTTTAAAAGCCAAAAAGTAAACACGAATGATTGCTGGGAGTAAAACCCCTTTTTCTGAATTTGCCCGGGGGGAAAAACCCTGCATTTGTTGAATACAAAAGTAAATTAAACCCGGGGGGCCAAAAAAGCAGTCGCCATTTTTGTTGATGTTGTAAACCCTGGGACACCCCGTGTCGGGGGCTGAGGGCCCAAAAGTGCAAACCCCCCCAGCACAACGTCTGAGCAAGAATGAAATTCGGTATATCCCCCTTGGATTTTCAAGGTTATAAATCATGTATCCCCCCTCCGCGGTTTCCCGGGGAAAACAGGTTTAGAAACCTCAAACGCTCCCAGTTAAATTTAGGTTTTTATCTCCGTTTTTCGCCCGTGAAAATTCTTTTGTACATTTTTTTAGGTCGGGCCCAATTTTTACCTCCCTTTAAAGGCTTTTTAGAGTGCAGCAAAATTTTCCCGCCTAATAAACAAAATGACCTGAAGAGGTTTTAAACATGGGGTTTGGGCCCCCCCTATTTTGAAATTTCTCATTATAAACCCGTCAATTTTTTTTCCCAAAGCGATTGATACAAATTTTTTGGTCCTTGAAGGTAGTCCTCCGACATTTTTCACCCAGGTTTTTTGACGGGTTTGGGGTTTTTGCTCAATTTTTTGGGCCCGAAATTTTTTTTTTTTCCTTTTGAAGAATTTTAATTTTCCCCCCATGTTTACCTATTTAGTAAATTTTAAAAATTTTTCATGGTTTTTAACTTCATTTTTGTTTTTTCCGCAGCCCACTGAAAGATTTGGTTATGTCCCCCCTGGGCCTTGCAAAGGGTTTAAAAGGAAGACAAGGGCATGCAGATTTTGGGGGGGCTCTGCAAAGGAAACACGGGCTGTGGCGCATTTCCCTTTTTATGTCGGATTTTGAGGATGAGGAACAAAAGGGCCCAGTACTGTTTCCTTTTTTGGGAAAAAGACTTTTCAAACCCTACTGCCTCGGAAATTTTCTCTGTTGACGACAATCTCCCGTTTTTCTGTTAGTGAGGAAAAATTTTAAAAACCATCGACCGACCCCCCTTTTCCCGGTTTTTCCCCTTTTGCCGCATTTTGTGCCTATTACGCCATGGGCACCCCCTTGTCGAAGGGTTTTGCCCTGTTTTGTATATATTTTAAAACGGGATTCTTTTTTTCTTCTAGTTTCATTTTGGGCCTTTCGTAGTGATCCAATTTGTTGGACAGACAACCCCACCTGTTTAAACCCATTTGGGCCCCCCTGGGTTTTGTAAATGATGGGTTTTTTTGATGGGGGGTGATCTTGCTTCTTAGGGCCCCTTTAAAGATTTTTTTGATATGGATGTTAGTGCTTTGGTCTGTAGTTCTTTTTCTGTTGCTTTTTCTGCCCCCCTTTTTTGGAATTGGGGGTATGTCCCGTTGTTTTTTTGTAAGAGGGGAATTTGTGGACAGGGTACACTTGGGTGGCAGAGGTAAATAGGGGGATGTAAACCCGAGAAGAGTGGGTTTTGGGGGGCACTTTTAGGAAGCGGCCCCCCGGGGTTGAAAGGAAATTTTTCAAAGTTTTTTTAAAACCTGGGGGGAAAGACCAGGTAAAAGGCCTGGGCAGAGGGGGTACGAAAACCCCTACAGGGGGGAGAGGGGGAAAATTTGGGGGGGGGGGGACAGGGGGTAGGGGGGGCTTATTAAAAATTGTAAGGAAAAGGGGAGCAGCTTGAAGGGGGGGGGTGAAAGCCCAGCGGCCCCAGAGGGAAACCGCCTTTCCCCTTTACCATTCAGGTGTGAACAATAAATGCTAATGGCCCCAAAGAGAAGTAAAAAAAGGGGATGGTTTGGGGTGGGTTCCCCCCAAAAGGTAGGCGTGGATGTTTGTTTCCTACAAAGGGGCTTTAAAAAAAAAGTCAGGGAGTGAGTTGCGGTTTTGGGGGGAAAAAAGTTTTTTGTAAGGGTTTGGGAATGCTTTTTAAAAGGGAGGGGTGGCCGTTTTAGGGAAAAGGGGACCTTCCCCTTTCGAGCATGGGGTGGGGGGGGGGGGGGGGGGGAGGGGGGGGTTTTTTTGGGTGGGAAAGGGTGGTGGGGGGAGGGCAGGGGTTTTTTTTGGGGAGTTTATATGCCCCCCATTGGAACGTGAGGATAAAAAAAAGGGGGTTTTTTTCGGGGGCGTATTTTATAACTTTTTTTCAGGGGTTAACCTGCTACGCGAAATTTAAATGGGGGTGATTGGAATTTTTGTGATTTGGCAGCAATTTTCATTTCCTAGGGGGGGGGAGTGCGTGGGGGGTGTCCCTTTCGGGATGCATGGGGTGATGTCGGGGTCTAGTTTTTGGTCCCCGGGGGGGGAGGGGGGGTTTAATCAGGTCGGAAACACACCATGTTCAGGGGAGTTATGAGGCAAGGTTTTTATTTTTGGGTTTTTTGGGGGGGGAAGGGGGATAGGAGTGGGGGGGAGGGTTAAAAACAAATAGATGGGTTTATTGAACCCAGAGCCGTTTGCCTGAAACCCTTTGGGTTTGGGTGGTTTTTTTCCGGGGAAAATATCAAGTTATTGGGAAATTTTAAAAGTGAGGGGTTTTAAAAGGAGGAAGATCAAGGTTGGGTTTTTTTTTCAGGGCATGGGTGGAAAAGGGGGTTTTTGGGAGGGTAGGGATGAGGAGGTGGAAATTTTTAGATTGGGGGGAGTTGCGGCCAAAAAGGGGCAGTTGCAGGATTTTTTAAGAAGAGGGGCCCGGGGAACCGGGCCCCGGGGGGTTTTGGATTGCAGAATTATTTAGAGGGCCATTGAATGAAATTTTTTGGGGGGGGGTTGGGAAAAGGGGGGAGGGAGTTATGGGGGAACTTTGAAGTCGTTTAGGGAGATCCTTTAAAAACGTTTTGATTTCAATCCCGGGGCAGGGCAGGATTGGGGGACGTTTTCTAAAAGGGGATAAAACCCAACCCGGGGGTGGTTAAACCCCAAATTTTTAAGACCCCGACAGTTTTAGGAAAACCCCTTTGGGACATATTGTCCCTGGGGGGGGGGGGAGGGGGTTATGTGCAGGGGCAGGGTCTCTTTTGACACGATTCTTTCAGTAGGTTACTGTTTTTTGGTTTTTTCGGAAAAAATGGAAGAAAGGGGGCGGGGTTTGGGTTTGGGGTTTGAAAACATTTAGAGCTATAGGGGTTCATCAGGGTTTTTTGGGGCAAGGGGGGGGTCGGGAAAGTTGGAGGGGGCATTACGGGGGGCAGGGGGTTGGGGGGGGGTTTAAAAGGGTTGAGTCAGGGGGGAAAGGGACCGGGGAAAAGATGGGTTATCTAATGAAATTTTTTCCCGAGCACATTTGGGGGGAAACTGAGGGGAAAATTGCCTAGTGGCCGGTTTTTAATTCCCTGTTGAAAAGTGGGAGGATGGGCAAAACAGAGAACGGGGGGGTTTTTTGGTGCCAAAAAAAGGGGGGGGGAGGGGAAAGTTTGGGAGATTATTTTCCCCTTGGCGTTTAAAGGTACCGGGTTACAAAAATTTTTTTTCGAAGGGATTGGGTAAGGTTAAAGAAGGGAAATTTGGGAAAAAGCAAAACTTAGGGCCGGGGATTTGGGTACTGGGGGTGGACTATTTGAATGGGGGACCCCGGGGGGATAAAGGGGTTTTATAGAGAAAGCCAGGGAGGGGGCGTCCCCTTGGGTTGGTTTGGGGGCAGGCCAAAGACTGGGGTGAAGAGGGACTTTTTTGGGGGGGGGGGCGGTTTTGGGGAAAATTTGGGTTTTTTGGGGGGGGGGGTTTTTGAGGGGGGTGCCACTTATAGAGGGGGGGGTTTATAGGGGGGCAGGGTTTAAAGGAAAACGGGGGGGGGGGGGGGTAAGAAGGAACAGGGGTTAAGGAGGGGTTTCCCGCTGTCGCAGTTGCTTTTTTGCATGTTTGCAACATCCTTTCTTTGAGGTGTGGGGGAGGGAAATTTCGGGGGGGAGGGGGGGGAAACATGGGGGGGTAGTAGGTTATGTTTGGGTGACCAAAAGTGTTAGTTACGATGGGGGGCTTTAAGAAGGGGGTGGGAAGGGGGTGATAAAGGAATTTTGGGAATGTTTTCAGGAAAGGTAGTTAATTTAGCCCCAAAATCTTGGTTATTGGAATTTGGAACTGGGGGTTTGGGGGGGTTGGGGGGGGAGATTGGGATGGACAGTTTGTGAAAAATTTGGGTGGGTGGGATATGGTAATAAGCATTGCCCCGGAATGTAGGGGATTTTAAATCAGAAAAAAGTCCGAAAATAGGGTTATAGGCAAGTTTAAAAGGTTTTTAGGGGTCAGTGAAGTGGGGTTAAAGCAGAGGGGGTTTTGGAATTAACTCGGGGTGTTTAGTAAGGTCTGGGGGGGGTGGGGGAGGTGTTTCCCCCTTTTAGGGTTCAGGGTATACAGGGAAAAAAGAGGGGGGTTTTTTGAGGTTTGGGGTTTTTGGGGGGTTTTTTGGGTTTGGGGGTGGTTGTCCCCAAGGATGTGGGCCCTGAAAGGGGGTGAAACCCGGGGGGGGCCCAGGTTTGTTTGGGATTAGGGCCCTAGGGTAAGGCAATTTTATATTAAGCGAGGTAAACTAAGGGTTTGGGGGGGGAGGGGGGTTAGGGGGGGGTGGGGATGAGGGAGCTAGAAACGGTTGGGTGGGAGGGATTTGAGAAAAAGGGGAAGATTTTTTTAAAAAGATTCATGTTGACAGTTGGGGAGGTTAAAAAAGGTTTTAAGGTAAACCCCCGGTGGTGGGTTTTTTGAAGGGGGGGTAATTGCAGGGGGGCCCCCGGGATACCCCCCGGTTTTTAACTGGAGGGGAAATTTGGGGGAGTTTTAGGGAACTTTGGATACCACAAGGGTTTTGGGAATGGTATACCGTTTTCTTTAGGGGGTGGTTTTTATCTAACACATGTTGCTTTAAAATGGGGGGTTGGGGGAGAGAGGCAACATGTTTTTTTTCTTGGGGAGGAGGAAACTCCCATCATGTGGGAAAATTTTTTTTTCATATTTTGGGGGTGGTTTAGAGTCTGGATGGCGGGGGGGTTATTAGGTTGTTTGGGGGGGGGGGGTTGGTCTTTTCTTAGTTTTTTTCGATGGATGTTAGTTTGGGGGAGCAAGTGAAATGGGGAGGTTTTTGAAGGGATGTTATGGCAGGGTTATTTCGGTTTTTTGGGGGTTTAGGGAATTTAAAAAGGGATTTTAAAGGGTAAAAAAACGGGTTAAAAAGCAAGGGTTTTTACCTGGGGTTTTCCCGGAGAGAGTTCCGGGGGGCAACGCCCCCCCCGGCCCGGTCTGGTTAGACCAGCCCCCCTGGTGGATCAGGCCGAAACAACCCCGGGTGTTGGGTGTGGCTGGGACGAAACCAACATACGAGCCACAGCCCCGGCTGATCCGGGGGAACCCGACTTTAGGTGCTTGTCCAGTGCCAGCCCTTTAAGACTGCCCGGGGTCTGTTGGTAATCCCCCTTATGTGTGCTGGGGGGCAGTTTAACAGTCTCGGGGCCCCTGACACTTATTGGGATGGCTCTAAAAGTGCAGTGACACCCCCCTTTTCATTGGGGGGTTTTGGTGCATCGTCTGCCCCAAAATCTTTTTTTCTTTTTGGTTTAAAGTGGGTTTTCGGGGTGCAAGTTCGGTACTAGTCCCTCTAAGGGTTTTCCAGGTTTTATATAATCAAGTTTTCTTTTCCCCCCTGCGTTCCCCCGGGGAATACAGGTTTAGGAACCTCAACGGGTCCCAATAATTGAGGGGTTTTTTTTCTCCGTTAGGCCCCCCGTAAAAATTCTCGTTTTTTTTCTAGGTCGGCAAATTTTTACCTCCTTGAAAGGTGCTGTTATGGGGCAGCCCAAAATTCCCCTAGATAGAAAAAGTGACCCCGAAGGTGTCTTTATGGGGTTGGCCTCCCAATTTTGAAGGTTCTCATTATCCATCCTGTCATTTTTCTAGCAGATGCGATTGATACAATGTTATGGTCCTTGAAGGTGAGATCCTCCGACATGATCACTCCCAGGTCTTTGACGTTGGTGTTTCGCTCTATTTTGTGGCCAGAATTTGTTTTGTACTCTGATGAAGATTTAATTTCCTCATGTTTACCATATCTGAGTAATTGAAATTTCTCATCGTTGAACTTCATATTGTTTTCTGCAGCCCACTGAAAGATTTGGTTGATGTCTGCCTGGAGCTTTGCAGTGTCTGCAATGGAAGACACGTCATGCAATTCGGGTGTCATCTGCAAAGGAAGACACGGTGCTGTGGCTGACATCCTTGTCTTTTCGGATATAAGGATGAGGAACAAGAGGGGAAAGCGAGTACTGTGCCTTGTGGAACAGAGCTTTCACCGTAGCTGCCTCGACTTTACTCTGTTGACGACTACTCTCGTGTTCTGTTAGTGAGGAAATTATAGATCCATCGACCGACTTTTCCTGTTATTCCTTTAGCACGCATTTTGTGCGCTATTACGCCATGGTCACACTTGTCGAAGGCTTTTGCAAAGTCTGTATATATTACATCTGCATTCTTTTTGTCTTCTAGTGCATTTAGGACCTTGTCGTAGTGGTCCAATATTTAGACAGACAGGAGCGACCTGTTCTAAAACCCCTGTTGCCCTGGGGTTTTGTAACTGATGGGTTTCTAGATGCGTGGTGATCTTGCTTCTTAGGACCCTTTCAAAGATTTTTATGATATGGTATGTTAGTGCTATTGGTCTGTAGTTCTTTGCTGTTTTCTTTACTGCCCCCTTTGTGGAGTGGGCTATGTCTGTTGTTTTTAGTAACTGTGGACGACCCCCCGGGCCATGCTCCCTCTCCCATAGGATGGAAAAAGGCTCGTGATAGGGGCTTTTTGCAGTTCTTGATGAACACAGAGTTCCATGAGTCTGGCCCTGGGGCAGAGTGCATGGGCATGTCATTTATCGCCTGTTCGAAGTCATTGGCATCAGGATAACATCGGATAGGCTTGTGTTAATCAAATTTTGTGCCTCTCATATAAAAAATTCATTTTGTCTTCGACTCTCAGTCTGGTTAGCGGTTTGCTAAAAACTGAGTCATATTGGGACTTGGGGTAGCTCATTCATTTCCTTGCTGTCATCTGTTATGACCCATCTGTTTAAGTAGGGGCCCAATACTGGACGTTGTTCTCGATTTTGATTTGGCATTTGGAGAAGAAATACTTTGGGTTTCTTTTCGATTTCATTTATGGCTTTTAGTTCTTCCCGCGATTCCTGACTCCTAAAGGATTCTTTTAGCTTAAGTTCGATCTTCTAAATTTTTTGACCAGTGCTCCCTAGCTTTTCGATATATTGACCCCTTTTGCCCCTCTGTTTTTTCTTTTCCGTCGCCTGTAAAGGAGCGCCCTTTTCTTTTGTTTTACATCTATCCTCCTTTTTCTTTGAGGAATAAGCCTTGTGCTACTCAGTGCCACCCAGTTAATCGTTTAGGCTAAGTTGGGGTCTGTGTTGTTAGTAATCTTCCCCTTATATCGGTTAGGACTTGGTTTACTTGGTCCCACTTTTTGTTTTGTTAGAATTTAATTTGGTGAATGCCCCTCGTACAATTTATTATGTTGGTTGGGGTCCCCCGCTACATACTAACCCAATTATGTTGTGATCTGATATATTGTTTTTTTTATGGGATATTTCTTATCTTTACATTGTTTGAAGATGAGGTCTAGTGATTCTCCCGTTAGTACTCTATTATTTTGGGTTTAAAATTGAATTTTGTGCAAAATTTAAAAAACTCGCTGAGTGTGAGTTTTCTCAGAGCTCCCCTCCCGGTGTTATTAAGCAACAATATTATTTGCTAATTCCTCCATTTTAGGTGCCTTTAAATTGAAACCCCCCGGAGCAAGATGTTGGGTGCAGGAGCTGGGAAAGGGTTTTCCCGACATGGTAAATTTTTAACAGCTTTCCTGGGAATTTTCGGGATGTTGCATCCGGGGGCTTTTAGACATCACGGGGGACTGGGTTTTGGGGTTCTCGCCCCCTTTTACTGTTAAAATTTTCCACTAAAAATTTGGGGAAATTTTAGCAGTTCTGTGCAAAAATGACTCGGGCAATGTACAGGCCACCCCCCCTTTTTTTTTTTGGCCCCCTGTTCATTTCTGTCCCATTCTGAAATGGGTTGTAACCGGGGGGTTTCCATTTTTTCGTTTCCAATTTATCCTTTTTGGGGGTCTCAGTGAAACCCGCGAACTTTGGGCCTTTGCCTCTGCAAGCGGGCCCAGGAATAAAAGGGTTTATTTTGTTTTTTGTTGTTTTGGCTTTAGACCCTGTATATTTGCAAAGAAAAATTTTAAATGGGAATTGTGGTTTTGGGTTGGTCGGGGGGGGTTTTTTTTTTCCCGGGCATTAATACCCGGTATTTGGGTTTTTAGTGGGGGGCCCAAAATCGACTGTGGTTCCACTCCAGGAATGCGGATTTGGTGTACGTTTTTCTGCCATTTCCCCAGTTTTTTTTCCTTCCGGCACTAAAAAACCTCTCCCTCTTGGTGGGTGTGGCTACCCAGGTTTTCCCCTGGGGCCCGGAAAGTTTTGTATCTTTTTTTCCCCTTTGAAAGGTATGGGCCTGGGGAATTTAAATTTTTAGCACGTTTTTTCCTGTACCCGAAAAGGTACAAAGTTCAGGGTGAAAAAGTTACAGGAAGGGAGTTTGCATTTTCCCCCGTTTTCATTTTGGGCATGGGATTTCCCCAGGTAGTCATAGTTGCCGTCCATCTGTTTTTCCAATTTCCCCCTGCCAGCAGATACCGAGTGCATAGTAAAGTGCACCTTGGGTTTTTCCCTTTTTCCTTGGGGTTTTTGTTTTAAATGTATTCCCCCTTGGGGCAAAGTTTCCCCCCGTTTTTAAATTCTATCCTCCCCCAGCCCCCAACAATGGAAACTCCCCACCATTTTTTTTTTTGGTAATAAATCCCCACTATTGCAGTGGAGTCCCCCTTGTTTTTCTATTTCCTGCGGGGATTTCTAGTTTTTCAAATTGGGTTTTTTCTTAACTTTGACTACACTTTTTTTCCCCCACTAGGCTCCTGTTCCCCATGGGGGGCATTTATATGTATTCCCCTTTCCCGCGTATAATTCCCCACTACCTGGACAAAATCTCCAGCTTCACCATTACTGTCTCCCAGGACAGCATCTCCAGCTTCCCCATTACTGTCTCCCAGGACAGCATCTCCAGCTTCACCATTACTGTCTCCCAGGGACAGCACCTCCAGCTTCCCATTACTGTCTCCCAGGACAGACTATCAGCCCCCCATTTACTGACTACCAGGACATCATCTCCAGCCTTACAGTTTCTGACTACATGGCCAGTATCAAGGGCAGTACCATTCAGCCCGGACTTTTTATGTTCCCATCTGTTGTAGAAAGCTTCCAGGTTTTCTATGAAAGCAGCTTTGATGTTGACCTCTTTTAATACCCTTGTGATTTTAGTCCACAGATTTATGTCATTTGGGCATACCCCAAAACACTTCCCTGTTTTAATACTGCTTGTAGCTAGTTCTTGGATATTCTGCACAAGGGGCGTGACACCAATTTCCACAGAAATGACAATTTATGCATGTGGAAGCCATTTGTTTGACTGACCACAGACTACACACAGCTTCATAATGATTTGAATGGTTGATTTGCTGCAATTCTACTAGCAACCTCTTGAATATTCTATTAATAACCTGCTAGGTGGTGCACAACGAAACCGTTGAAAACCAGTCCAGGGTTCGGACCAGTCAAGGGTTCGGACCAGTCAAGGGTTCGGACCAGTCAAGGGTTCGGACCAGTCTATCTGATCTGATCAGTGGGTCACTTATTTAAACCATACTGGTCGGTGATTTGAGCTAACACATGAAGGATCTACTGGAAATTATTACCCGAGTAATATGTGATTGATTGATACAAAAGTATAACTTGCGTTGTTGAAGAGCCGGTGACTGCTGGCACTCCTACAATGACGAACGGTCGAGCCTCCACCCTTGTTTATCAATCGCTGTATCTAGCTTCTCTATTTTTTTTTTTTTTTTCCGTCTCCACCACAATAAATGCTATATTATCACTATAGTTGACTGGTGCAAATTTTGGAGGAAGGGCGCTTTTTCTGTAGTAATAATTGCTTCTCCGTTGTGTATATTGCGACCGCTGGTAACTACAGGTTATATGAAATTCACAGTAACGTCTGGTATTTCAAGAAAAAGAAACTAATGAAAGTCACTCCACTCCACTAAGTACCATTATATTTCTGGGCAAGTGTAGGAATAGATTAATATATGGGGGGAGATGGGAAAAAGTTTTTCGGTAGGTTATCGTAATCTCACTGTAGCACAACTTCTCAGGGAACAGGGGGGGGGGGCAAGGGACGGGTCTCCTTTAACGTGAGGGGGGGGTGTAAGGTTGTGCTAGTAGTGTGGAAGGTGATGAGAGAGTGAGCTAGTGAGAGCATACATTCGTGAACTGGTTATGTTCCTGGAGAGTTATTTTATATTTGCGTTCAGTACCATGGTTTCATAAAAAAAAAAAAAAAAAAGTCACCTGGTTGAATGTTCTTTTTTTTTTTTTTTTTTTATATTTTATTTAAAACCAACAATAGACAATAGACAAAAGGAAAAACCCTAAAGATGACAATATATGAACAATAACTGAAAAAACGTTACATTAACGAATAACATTACAATATAACAAATATGACCACTATAACCTACATATAAAATCAGATACCGAAGCTTAAAACTGTCCTATACTAGCTACATGTGGATAAGTTAACTTTCGTAAAAACATGCAAACCTATATTAACTCTTCCTCAAATTAATCATCCTTGCTCTTAATTTACACTAGAATAATAAAATACAAGTATACTTTCATTATTTCGTTACAGACTAAATTCCTTCTGCTCTGAACACGGAAAGAAATATAGGATAATTAACCAATGATGTCAAGAACACATCCGAGTGAAACCTACACCGACCATACAGGTCCATGAGAACTGCACGGTCCGCGCAGCTGCTCGCCCAGGTGTGCACATGTACATTACACATGAGAACTGCACGGTCCGCGCAGCTGCTCGCCCAGGTGTGCACATGTACATTACACATGAGAACTGCACGGTCCGCGCAGCTGCTCGCCCAGGTGTGCACATGTACATTACACATGAGAACTGCACGGTCCGCGCAGCTGCTCGCCCAGGTGTGCACATGTACATTACACATGAGAACTGCACGGTCCGCGCAGCTGCTCGCCCAGGTGTGCACATGTACATTACACATCGTACCTACAATTAGATTCAGCTCAACATTTTTCAATAATGCCATTCGTAGAAACATTCTACCCAATTTGCATAATAAAGAGCAGTTTGAATCAAAGAACATTCCACAATTATCATAAATTTACCCTAACCTAAGCCTAGTATTTCATCTGTATTATAAATGTCTAATCAACACGAAAATTTTTACCACATACCTCTAACCATATTTGTTGGTGTACATGATACAACCTTGTATTACCATAAAGAGAAAAAAAAAAACAATAAAAAGGAAAACCCACTCTTCACCTTTAAAATCAGACTTCAATTTACCATTCATGTACATACATATAAATAATTATATAAAGTATATTGTCTAATTGAACACAATCACTTACAACGTCAGTTATAATATTACGTCAACTCAACCACGAATAACTTCATCCAATTCTTACAACTTCAAGGTTCGTAAAACTCTTAAACTACATACATAGTATTGCCACCATCTAGACAAATTAAAAAGAAAAACAATACTCAAATATATCAAAACACACTATGCTTCTATTGGCACCAAATCAATTGTGCTTACAAAAATACATTGTAAATTAAACTGAAACATAAAAAGCCATTTTGACATTTACACATTGTATCAAAATCATAAATACGCATAGAAAATATATATTGAATATCATTGAAAATGTTCATGAGAAAAACCATTAAAGGTATATACAAGAAAGTAAACATACATACAATACATACATATACATATGCAAAACAACCACTCTGAAAAAATAGAGAAATTCCAAGCGCTTTCGTGACTACTCACATTATCAAGGAACTATGAAAGTGAAGCATCCAAGGAAGCTATATAAGGGGTCGGCCAGCACCTCACTATCAGATCCCACAACGGTTAAACACGTGACGTGCGGCGAGCCAACTTGGATAGGTCCTTTGCAAAACTCACCCCCAAGCTATTTATTTGTCCAGTGTATTATTAAATTCTACCCAAATTCTATTAATTATAAATGGATCTAATTTATATAAACCAAAGGAAATATTCATATTATTGTCAAAACTGCTTTTTATGAAACAAGATTCAATTATATTCCTGTCGACCATGGACTTGCTTGATACTACTTTCTCAACTTTTTGAAAATCAATTGGATGGTTAAAATCTCTTACATGAATAAATAGAGCATTGGAATCTTGTCCAGTTCTAATGCTATATTTATGTTGTTTTAATCTTAGTTCGAGATTTTTTACCACTTTGACCATAATAAACTTTATCGCAAATTTTACAAGGAATCTTATAGACACATCCATCAGCATTTTGGGGGGAATTCTTAATCAAAAGTTTTTTTACTGTATCAAGATTTTTGAATACAACTTTAATATTAAATGTCTTAAGAAGAGAAGGCATATCAACCAAGTTTTCATGGTAAAGGGAGAACCAACATATTTTTAGTTGAATAAGGCTGGTTGCCCTTTTTTTTGGATTATAAAAAGTGTTCCTAGCAACTTTTAAAAGATTTATCAATTACATTTCTTGGGTATTTTAAGTCATTACCTATTTCATAAATTTTGGATATTTCCTCATCTATGAACTCAGGACTACAAATTCGTAAAGCTCTCAAAAAACATTGATGAGAAAACAGACAGTTTGACTCTATCTTGATGCGAGGAATAATAGTGGACATAGGAACAGTTATTTGTAGTTTTCTGTAAATTTTAAATTTGAATTCATTATTACCCTTAATAATTAAAACATCTAGAAAAGGCAATGAGTTATTTTCTTCAAACTCAACAGTAAAGTTTATAGAATGGGCTAAGCTATTTAATTTTCCAAGAAAATGGTGTATATCTACTTTTTTTGGGCATAAGACACAAAATATCATCAAACATATCTGAACCATTTAGCTCTATTAGGGAGGATTGTGGTTAAGCAACCTTGTTTCAAAAAATTCCATGTATGGGTTACTAAGAACAGGTGAAAGAGGATTTCCCATTGCCATACGAAACTTCTGAGTGTAAAACTTATCATTAAATACAAATTTTTGCATCAACAATGCAAAGTTTAATAAGTTTTAATGATAGTAGGAACAGGCAATGGTAAATCATAGTTAACGAGTTCTTCAGATAAGAAACTTAATAAATCATCAACAGGAACTTTCGTAAACAAGGAAGTAACATCAAAACTAACCATGTTAAAATCATTTAAGTCAGTCAAGGAGCTTAATTTTTTCAACCAAGTCTATGTTGTTTTTAACATTAAAGTTAGAAATTTTGCCAACAAAAAGGGCTCAAAATATCAACAAGCCATTTGGATAATTTATATGAAACTGACCTATGGAGCTAATAATTGGTCTGACTGGATTCCCTGGTTTGTGTGTTTTTATTAGTCCATACATGTAAGGTAAAGATGGATTAGTGGAAGTAAATTGTTTGACTAATTCATCTTTGCCTTTCAGTAGAAGTTTTATTGTTTTATTGAAATTGCTGTTAACGGTTTCTAGGGGATTTTTCCTAAGTTTAGAATAGGTTTCAGTATCATCTAAGAGATTATTTCATTTTTTCTTGGTAATCATTTTCTTTCATAATTACTATTGCATTTATTTTGTCTGCTTTAGTAAGGCGCAAATTTTTATTGTTATTAAGTGTATCATAAGACTTAAAGAATCTTTGAGTCATTCGTCTCTCGACCTCCGGGAGAGAGGACGCACGCCTAGTAGCTACACCTGCCCTCTGGTGGTGACCTTTAGCAACTAGAAGACAAAATGGCGTACCGAGTGGGACAACGGATTAACACTGTTTGTATACAGCTGGTACGTGGCACGCTTACTGGAGCAACGATGCATACATTGCTACCTCTATAATAGGACGCCTATGGTGGTCCCCAACGAGGAAGTATATGGTGTTGCTTGAATGGATGACCAGAGTATTCCTAAAACTGAATCGATACCGGCGTCTACGACAGACTTGTGTGAAGAGTATCAGGAGAGAAGGTGCCGGTGAACTCGGCAGTGGACGTCGTTAATGCATGACGTATCCAGTACTATTCCGTGGTGAAGGTCAGAATGTCCCTTTCGAGCGGACAGGGCGTTAATAGTATACAGGAGTATTCAACAACTACGGTAAAGTTTTCATTCGGCACGATGGGATGTATGACAAAGGGCCATATAAATGGACTACCTGAGGGCTCTTATACCCCTCAAAATGACGTTGCTAGGCCTATACCGTCCTACGTCTGTTGGTGAGACCAGGACGCAGGTTTTTTTGTAACACTATGCCGGCCCAGAGAAAGACCTGTCAACTTTGTGGCTCATATATCATAAAAATGGCAGCTCACAGTCCTAGAAGGCAGCCTAACCCAGGGCTCCCTGGTAACAATGGCCAGTGGAGCGAGACCAATTGTGAGTTGATGCCCTGAGTTGGGAGAGGTGAACCAGTGACGAGTGGGTCGATGAGTGAAGAGTAGAAGCGGGAAAGTAATCGACGTCGGTACCTGTGTTACCTTCCCAAGGTGACAGGGGAGGGGCCCCCATCGGCCTGAGGGACGGGTGACGTGGAAGAGTCCTACCCTAGGAGAAGTTGCTGAGGATGCGGTGCTGAAGGAGTTCTTCGATGAGACGGTGGGCGGGGAGGATGGTCCTGAGAAGTCATTGTGAGAAATACAGCTGATGGTTGAGCAGCAGGAACAGTGAAAGGGTTCGAGAATGCCAGAGAGGACATGAAGTTGTGGTGGAATCCATCAGGATGACGTGCAGGAAGTAGATTTGGTGTGAGTGAGAGCTTCACGAAAAAGGACTGCCGGTGCTTTTGACCTCGATGAGGATTTTAACACCTGGCAGAGACCCGGGAAGAAGTCATGGGTAGTTGTAGGGGAAAAGGTAAGGCAGGGGAGGGGTGTACCGGGGAAGATCAGTGGGGGGGGCAAGGAGGGGCTGCTGGAGGCCAGGTTAGAAAAAAGATAAAATGGTAACAGTTCAGAGAAAGGTGAAGTGAGTATGGGAGATACAGCGGCATAGGGGTAAGCCCCCCTCTTCTAAGCAAATTCAGTTGTCAATTAAAATGTCAAGGCTTAAATCTGAGGTAAAAAGGGTTTGTTATAGTGTTTTTTACGAAGGTTTGAATGTGATGTATGTTTTTTTGCAGAGCATAACCAAGGTTAGGGAGTGATTGAGTTTGAGGGTTCTACAAAATGTTTGTCCAGTAATGGCTTTGCAATTAAGGAGGGTAGCAGTAGCTGAAAGGGAGAACCAGCCCATTGCGTGACATGGGTTGGGAGAGGGGGAGGAAGGGGGAGGTTTGTAAAGGGTAGGTGGGCACGGGGGGTGTGGAGAGAGTATGTTTCATTGTTGTATATATGCCGGCATGGTAACAATGTTAGAGTCTAAGTTTGATTTGTACATGATGTTTTTTGATGTATTATTGCGGGGTTTAACTCTTCCATAAAACTGTAATTGGAGGTATTGGAACATGTGATTAGGTATTGTGATGTGACGCCGAGGGGGCAGGATGTGTTTTGGTGCACTACGGGATGTGTTGATTGGGGTGGATGTAGGTGTTTAGATGTGGTGGGCAGGGGAGGTAATGGGGTGGAGCCACGGTTTATTTTCGTGGAATTTATGGGGCGAGGTTAGATAGGATATTGTGATGCAGGGGATTGGTGTGGAGGAGGAGGGCTTTTGATGTCGGTTTTGGATTCGATCACAGGGCGGTGATAGCTGATCTGCGGGTGGATGGACTATTTTCGCATATATGCGGGATATTGGAAATTGAATGTGAGGCTTCTGCAGGAGGAGGATGAAGCACATTCCTTTGAGGAATGGTGGAGACATTGCTGGAGGGTAGGGATGGTGGATGGATTTGCTTGACTGGTGGGAGATGCGAGCAAAGACAAGCAATATCAAGAGTTTTTTAGGATACTTGGAAAGGAACAGCAAGTGGAGATATGGTTTGCAAAACTACCTGGATGGACAGCTGAATGCCTGTTTTATGACGGGGGGGGGGGGGAAGGGAAGATGTTCGAGGTGAGGTGGATGGCTTAAAGAGTAGATTGAATGGATTACATAATGAAAGGTTAACGCGATTAGAGTTATGGCAGGATTAGAGGAGTGTTAAATGGGGATCGACCATCATGTTATGTCCTGAGAAAATTTAGGAAAGGCAGATGTGACAACCATAGCGCATCTAGTGGTCGCTGATGGGGGGGGGGGTTATGTGGTGGGTCAAGGTCTTACTGAACAGATGATTTTAGTGGTGTTATGCTGATTATTGGTTTAGGAGAAAATGGAGGAGGAACAAGGAAGTTGTCAGTGAGGAGGTATTTGGGTTATGCAGAATACAATTGTATTGGGGACAATAGGAACAGAAATGCTGGAGTGTAGTAATTAGTGGAGGAGGATTTGGGGGAGGCGGTTTACGGGAATGAGTAGGTAAGAACGCCGGGCATTGATGAATACCGAATGGATTTTTATAGAGTATAATTGGAATGCCTTAGGTATGGTTAGTGGAAGTCTTGATCATATGTGGGAGCAGGGGAGGAATGGGGCAGACCCAGAAAACAGGATCGTTTGTTGTGCCGAAGAAGAAGTGATGGGAAAGTATGAATGATTAAGAAGCAATATCCTTAATGTGTGCAGATTTATAAAATTTATGCTAAATTTCTGGGCAATAGACTGAAGAAGGTTCATGATCAGTGTACAATGGGGACAGTTTTTTGGCATCCCGGGAAGAGTATGGAGGGACGGGTGGCATAGTCACATAAGGATTTTATTGAGACTGCAACCGTAGGGGAATACTTTGGATTAGATTGTGGCTACAAGCGTATGATTGTGTGAATAGGGATTTTCATTAAAAAGTTTGTTTGGAAACAGGCTGGTTTGGGGGAGAAGGTGGTGAGATGGGTGCAAACCTTGTATGAGGAACAGTTATTAGGGTACAGTTTAATGGTAAGTTGGGGACCCAGTACTGATGGAGAGATGGTTTAGGCAGGCTGTCCACTCTTCAGTTATTGTTTGCCTTTGTACAGAATCCATTTTTAGGGCTGGTGGATTGAGGTGATGAGTGAAACATGGGATTAGGGGGGAGGGAGGGGGGGGATTGTGGGGTACGTAGATGATACTACCGTTCTGGTACCGGCAATGAGGAAGATCTAAGGAATGTTGGTGGAATCATCCAGATTTTGGGGACGCCACGGGTATGATAGTAATTTAATGAAGTGAGAACTATTAGAGGTGGGATTGGTGGATGGGGCTATTTTGGGAGGGGTTGGTTGGGATGGTATAAGTGACAGAATTAAGGTTTGTTGAATATGGTACATGGCGGAAGTGCAGAAAGTTAGGAAGAATAAATCTGAATTATTTACGAGGCAGGGTTTTGGTAGCTAGGAGGCTTAAGGGCTTAGGGATGGTAACATTACAGCAGAATGAGTTATAGTGGTCAACTCTCTGTGAAAGTAGTAAGGTGTGTGAGTGGCTGAGGGTGTTTCCCTTTAAGGAGCAGAGGATTTGCAGAGATCCCAGAGGAAGGTCTAAGTTATGTGTGGGTTTGGGAGGGCAATGTGAGCAAGGACGTGGTGAATGACGGGAGGGGAGACGTGGTGGTCTTGGCCTGATGTCATTGGGTCTAGAGTATTGGCTTTAATATTAAACCAATATAATATTCGGACTGGGGGGATAGAGGAAGTCCCAGGGTAGGTATGGTATTGGAGGATTGCACGAAATGTGGTGTGGAAGGGATATGAGGTATTGGAGAATGTTGAGGGTTATATTACATGTTAAACAGGTGTCCCCAGTTCAAGGTCAAACGAATGGTGGGTGCTGTGGTAGGCAAGGTGTCTTACAGGACTGCTGTACATCCAACATTTGGACTGGAATAAACATATGGCGGAATTTTGGTTTGCTTAGAATACCACGAGGGACGAGAAATAGTATAGCGTTTTCTGGTGGGAATATTGGCCGTCTAGGAAATGTGTTATTTTTTTTTTTATATAAACTTGGGGTTCATGTGAGAGAGACTCATGCTTGAATTGTGGGGACATCGAAACGGCCTTTCATTGCGGTATATTTTTGTCACCTCCTTTGGAGGGGGTAGTTTATGGATGGTGAGAGTGTTATCAGATTTTGGGGGGGGGGGCAAAGGCCATGTCCTACGGGGCCTTAGATGTTGGATTAACTGGTGCCGTGATGTGGGTAAGCCTTAATGTTTGTTATGACGATTATTTACATGTATCTTGGGGGAGGGAGTTAGGGGTGAGTTGAGGAAAAAAGCGTTAGCAAGAGCGAGATTTTAAAGAACTATTGGTAGGAATAGGAAAGGCAAGTCTATGGTGGGAGTGGGGTATTTAGCTTTTCGGAGTTTATCCCGAATCCTCACTGGGGGGCCGTCTCGCTCATGAACCCAGGGGCGGGCAAAGGGTTGGTCTCCTACCTTGGGAAACATGAGGGTTGTCTGTATAGGCTCTTTGTAGTGTGGATGTGGGAGGGTATGATAGAGTGGAAGGGTGATGAAGAGGATTTGGAATCTATGATTATGTTCACTGCATACAGGATAACCTTAAAAACCATGATGACTAAACCTTGGGATTCTCGGTTTAGAGCAGAATGAATGTTAAGAAGAGCACACAGTTTAACTTGATCGTGTATAACTTATGTTTAGAGAAGTGCTGTGACCCTGCACAGTTGTTTTTGTTGGAAAAATTTCTGCTATGGTTTTAATATAGAAATCATGATCCTTATGTTATAGTCAGTTATAAACACATATAATGACACTTTTTCTATGACCCTATCATGTTGATGAAGATGATATGAATTATAATGGATAAGTGAGGTATTAGGTTTAGGAGTGGACAATTTTATTGTGCGATGCCCTTAATTGGGTTTCTAATGAGATTTGCAAACTGGTTGTCAATGAGTTATTGGGGAAAAAACAGGATGGAGCATGTACGAACTTGTATGTCAATAATTTTTAATTATGACTACTGTATGTTGCAGTGAGGAAATTTTATTCCATGATAACGCTCTGTATAATAACATTGATAATAGTGGAAAGGGGGGAGGGGTTAGATGTTGCCGGCACGAAGTAAGTGCGGCGAGTCTTTAGGCAATGAGAATATAATTATATGCTAATTATTTGTTTATATATTATCTTTTAGACTGTTTAAATATAAAAAAAATTAAAAAAAAAAAAAAAAAAAAAAAAAACAGCAATGATGTGACTAGTGTTTCAAATAGGGAGACAAGTTTTTTTATGTCCTGTAACTAGACAGTTCTTGATACTTTATGTAGGAGGATTTTGTTAGTTGTTGTATGGGTTGTACTTGTGTATATAATGTAATGTCTTTAACTTGTGGGTGTTTCCTGCCCAGTTTATGTGGGGAGTTTCATTGTGAGATGTATCAATGTAATGTTTATTGTAGGCTTAGGTTTTTTGCAAAATTTTAAATAATGTTCTGTATAATTTTAATTTTTGTATGTTAAAAAATATTTATTGTGCATTTTGTAAAGGGGTCTAATTGATAGATTTTGTGGGGGTTTATAGGCAAGACATAAATTTTTGAGTTTTTTTTTTGCAAAATTTTTTTTTTTGTTGGGTGGGGAGCCTCTCGCTTTTATTTTGTTGGGTTTTCCCTGCTATTTGGGGGAAAAATTTTAATGTGGTTTTTCTTGCAATTTTATTGTAGGGTTAGGTTAGCCTTTTTTAATTTTTTAAATGTAAATTTTATCCTTCGTATGCTGATCATTCATCTGTGTATTTTGTGCAAGGGGGGTTTTTACTGTACTGAAAAATAGGGATTTGTATTTTTGAATTTGTTTGATGTTTTTTCGAGCAGGTGTTATCCTTTTTGTTTCTTTGTTCGGGATGGTTTTTTCTTTAATAAATATGAATGTAACACTTGTGGTATGTAGGGGGTTGTGGTAGGTCATTGTTTTTTAAAACGGTTAATAATTGGGGTTTTTTTATTTATTATATTTTGTACTGGTCCTTTTAAAATAAAATATAAAAAAAAAAAAAATTTGGGCTGATGGTTTCCCCGGGTTTTGTGTGTTTTTATTAGTCCATACTGTAGGTAAAGTGGATTAGTGGAAGTAAATTGTTTGACAAATTTCATCTTTGCCTTTCAGAAAAAGTTTTTTTTTTTATTGAAATTGCTGTTAACGGTTTCTAGGGATTTTTCCAAAGTTTAGAATAGGTTTCAGTTCATTAAGAGATTATTCATTTTTTTTTGGTAATTTTCTTTTCATAATTACTATTGCATTTATTTTGTCTGCATTAGTAAGGCGCAATTTTTATTGGATTATTAAGTGTATCATAAGACTTAAGAATCTTTGAGGCAATTGGGAATGTTTGGTTTTAACATAGAGCTGTATACCATTCCTTTACTAATATTAATTTCATCAGAGGATAAATCAGAAATTTTTCAAAGTTACAAAGGCTTTTGGCAATTTCAAATTATTAAGTTTTTTGTTATAGAGTTTGCCAAAACTCTTAAGGCCAAAACCTAGAGCAGCAAGTTGTATGTTTGTACTAAAAATTTCATCTGATAAGTTAATACAAAATTGTTATTAGCATGCTTTGTCCAATTCACTATTTTCAATTAAAATGTCTAATTTTCTTTGTAGTTTGTAATTAACTTATCAGATGAAATTTTAGGACAAACATAAACTGCTGCTTAGGTTTTGGCTAGTTCTGCAACTTCAAAAAACTTAATAATGTTGATATTGCAAAAAGCCTTTTGTAACTTTGAATAATTTTCTGATTTATCCTCTGATGAATTAAACATTAGTAAAGGAAGGGTATACAGCTCTATGTTAAAAACAAACATTCCCAATTGCCCTCAAAGATTCTTTAAGTCTTATGATACACTTAATAACAATAAAAATTTGTGCCTTACTAAAGCAGAAAAATAAATTGCAATAGTAATTATGAAATGAAAATGATTACAAGAAAATGAATAATTCTTATGATGATACTGAAACCTATTCCTAAACTTAGGGAAATCCCTAGAAACCGTAACAGCAATTTCAATAAAACAATAATACTTCTACGGAAAGGCAAAGATGAATTAGTCAAAACATTTACTTCCACTAATCCATCTTTACCTTACATGTATGGACTAATAACAACACCCCAAACCAGGGGGAATCCAAGTCAGACCAATTATTAGCTCCATAGGGTCAGTTTCTATAAAATTATCCAAATGGCCTTGTGAAAATTTTGAGCCTATTGTTGGCAAAATTTTCTAACTTTAATGTTTAAAAACAACATAGACTTGGTTGATAAAATTAAAGCTCTTGATGACTTAAATGATTTTAACATGGTTAGTTTTGATGTTACTTCCTTGAATTACGAAAAGTTCCTGTTGATGATTTATTAAGTTTCTTATCTGAAGAACTCTGTTAAACTATGATTTACCATTGCCTGTGTTCCTACTATCATTAAACTTATTAAAACTTTGCATTGTTGATGCCAAAATTTGTATTTAATTATAAGTTTTACACTCAGAAAGTTTGGGATGGCAATGGGAAATTCCTCTTTCACCTGGTTCTTAGTAAACCTTATACATGGAATTTTTTGAAACAAGGTTGCTTAACCACAATCCTCCCTAAATAGAGTAAATAATTGTTCGCATCGTATTGTGCCCGTGCGGACAGGCTGCGCAGTAGTGGGCTCTGATACAACTGGTTTCTCCCGCAGTTTTCCTGTTTGTGCATAAACAGGCGTATGGCATGGACGCCGGTCGTGAGCACTGTTGCGAGGGAATTGGAGTGCGGGGCACGTTACAGGAACAACCTGCACGTGTTACTGCATGCCAAATCCATCACGTGAGGTATATGGGATACCGGACCGAAGAATTATATGGAGTAGCAGTCAATGGTGTGATCGAGAATTTTTCATCAAGTTTAAAGACGCAGGATTATACACAAGAATAGTCAACAAATATCAAGCCTTCTAAAGAGGCTGGCCAGGTGAACACTATGGTGGAAGTCTGCCTTACATGATGTGTCCAGCTATGTGAGTGGGTGAAAGTACGAACGTGCCTTTTGAGGCGACGGAGCGTGATGTGACGGCGATGTGTTTAGCAGCTATGGGAAAATCCACTCAGCAGTGATGGGGGGTTGTGGCAAAATGGACCTTTATTGAGGGGGGTCTACTGAAGGATATTTCGCTGAAAATGGACGTTAGGCAGTCAATTCCATTCATTACGTATTTTATGGAAGGTCTTCCGAACGCAGGTCTACGTGTACTACTCAGGGCGCGGGAAGTACAAAAACTTTGCCCCCCAGATTTTTTATGTGTTTCTTTTGAACATATGCGGCCCAATTACTATTAAAAAAAGCTGGACGGAGGGAACAGGAACCAGTGATTCTTACATCAGAGGAATGCTTGTGGTGTCGGAGGAAGGAGTAGGCCGAAAAGATTTCCTTGCCGATGGGTGACGAAAGTGGGACAGGGCTGAGGGCGACTATGGAAAAAGTGTTAACACATCAGTTGAATAAGGGACAGACGACCATCGAGTCTGTTGAGGAGGGTGACGTGGCCAAACAGGAAGGCTTGCTGGAGGAAGTACTTAGTTCTTTCTGCATTGACGTTGATAGAGGGAAGGGACAGGTGGAATATGAAGGGTTGTAACCTGGTGCTAGGCAACTGATGCAGGCAAGATCAGGAGGTAGGAATACTGTGTGACTAATGTTAATGTGCACACGTTGTGGCAGAGGTCCATTAGGGCAGAAAAGACAGGTGACGAGGTAGTGTGGGGAGGCGGAGTTCTCGTTATAAATAAGAGAAATGCAGGAACGTCCTGAGATATGGACGATGTTCTTACTCCAGGACAAAGAACAGGAGTAAAATCTTGGAGAAGGGATGGTATGTTCATAAGGGGAAGAAAGAGGGAAGGTGTTAATGTGGGTTTATTGGTTCTAGGGATAATGAAGGGATAGGGGGGGTGAATAAGCAAGCTGTCAAGAAAGATGCCTTAAGCAGGACGGTATTAGGAGGGTGTGTGCAAGAAGAAAGGGTAAACCACACTTTTAAATAATTCACGATAGTAAACTGTAAATGTAAATGGATTGAGAATGAAGTGAAACGAGTTTGGATGGAATGGTTTTGGAGGAGATAATAATGTGGATGTATGCTTTATACAAGAATTAATTATAGATAGGCTGTGCTTTGGCATTAAAGGGTTATTAAATTGTATGTAAAGTGGGTCTGTTAGGTTAATAAAAGGGGGTAGTGGCAGTGGCTGTGAGGGAAATAGGTCCTTACATTAAAATGGTTATTAAATTACCGGACAGTTTGTTAGGTGGTAAACACATAGGCAACAGGTTAGTTATCTTTATTATGAAACGTTTCGCTACACAGTAGGGCTTCTTCAGTAAATACAGAAAAGTTGATTAGAAGCAGAAGATACTTGAAGACGATGTAATCAGTCCATCACCCTTAAAAGTTTTGAGGTGGTTCAGTCCCTCAGTCTGGAGAGAAGAGCATTGTTCCATAGTATGAAACAATATGGAGAAGAAGTGACAGGATGGAGCTTTTATAAGCGCAGGAGGTGAGACGTAGGCATAGGAGAGGTAAGAACTCAGATGTTGAAAGGTTAGGTCCCTTCAAAACCCAGCCCCTCGACAAACTCATAGTGAGAGGGCTGGGTTTGAGAGGACCTAACCTTTCAAATCTGATTCTTACCTCTCCTAGTGGCTTACGTCTCACCACCTGGCCTATAACAAGCTCCATCTGTCACTTCTTCTCCATTTTGTTTCATACTATGGAAACAATCCCTCTTCTCCAGAGACTGAGGGACTGACCACTCAAAACTTTAAGGTTGATGGACTGATGTACATGTCTTCAAGTATCTTTGCTTCTATCAACTTTTCCAGTACTTGATGAGGAGCCTACTGTGTAGGCGAAACGTTTCATAATAAAGATACCTAACTGTTGCATATGTGTTTTACCTAACAACCATAGTCCCTACGTATATACAGTGGGTAAGAAGGGGGGGGAGAGGGGTAGTGAGGGTGGATGGTGAGTGGGGAGCCATCTAGAGTATGGTTTCATTGGGGTTTATATGCCAGCAGAGGAATATAATCAAAGTAAAAGAGGATATTGTGAGAGCGTTTTAGTGTTATTTTTTAAGGAGTTTACCTCTAGCTAAACTGTAATTGGGGGGGACGGAACTGGTTATAAAGGGGGGGGGACGTGGAGCCAAGGGGGGGGGGTTGTGTATTACGGTCGTTACGCAATGTTTTACAGGATGCAGGGGTGAGGGACGTGAGGGAGTGGGGCTTGGAGAGTGGATTACACTTTTGTTAGGAGAAAGGAAATTATGCAGCGAGGTTAGATAGGATTTATTATAACGGGGCAGTTAGGGTTGGAGGGTAAAAACAGTGGAGTAGGGTTTTCGGATCATAGGCAGGCAGTTTTGTGGGTTAGAAACTGGATTGGGAGGAGTGGTAAAGGTATATTCAAGTTTCTGGAAGTTAAATTGCGAGGTTCTGGTGAGGAGTGAGGTGGTGAACGCCAGAGTTTAGAGACTGGTGGGACAATGTGGAGGGCAAGGGACTGGGGTAGGAGTATTTTGGTTTGAGTGGGAAAATAGGGGCTAAAACTGTATCGCGGGGTTTTTAAATATAAAAGGAAGGGAGGAGGTGAGGTGGAGGTACGGTTTACAGATTATTTGGAACCAGCAGCTCAAATGAGTGTTACGCAAGAGATGAGGAGAAACTCTTTTGAGAAATATCTAGGCTAAGAGGAGACTAAGGGACACTACATTAATGATGATTTTTGATGAATTAAGGGTAAGGGCAGGTATGGATGCCGTGCTCATGGGGAGATAAACCGTCGGGTAGTGTGTTAGGGAAGTTTCGCATTAGACGACAGGAGTCCACTAAAATACTTTTAGAGGTTAGTGACGATTTGGAAGTTATATAAGGGGCAAAAATGTGGTGACAACTGGAGGGGATACAAGTAATTTATGCGGACTATTGGTTTTAAAAGGAAAATGGGGGGGGGGAAAAGGTAATTTGGTGATAGTTAATAAAGCAAAGAGGAGGGGTGAAGGTCTTGGGGAAAGGTGGGGAGGACAGAGGGGGAATTGGGAGGGAATTATAAGTATGGAAGAAGTTGAAAGAGGCAGTGGTTCAATTTAAGTAAGGGGAAAGCCCGGAATTGATGGGCTTCCTTGATTTTACAGAGTGCATGGGAAACCATAAAATGTTTGTTTGGTTCAGATATTGAATTGTATGCGATAGGAAAAGGGATATAATTGGGAACCGTCAACATCGAGGACGGGTGTGGTCGTGCTTGTAAAGAAAAAAAGCGAGGGGAGAACACTGAGCACGTACAGAGGCCATATCTTTAATGTGTTCGGATTATTAAGATTTTGCGAAGATTTAGGGAACAGGATGATGATCGGTAATAGGTGGTAGGTGCACGAGGGATCAGATGGGAATTCCGGGTGTAGTATGAAGGATGGACATAGTCGTATTAGGTATTTTGCATGGGTTGTAAGTGAGGTGGAATTTGGGCATTGATTGGGAGAATGCTTATGACGGTGTTGAATAGAGAGTACAGGTTGACACTTAAGGCTTATGGGTTTTGGTGAGGGATAGTAAAATGGTTGTGAAGACCTGTATGCAGTAGCTACGATTCAGGTGCAAATTAATGGTTAGGTTTGTTGCGTGTTTGAAAAATGGAGAAAGGTTTGAGACAAGGGTGTTCCTATGTTTCAGATTCTGTTTGCATGTATGCAACACCCGTTTTATGGGAATGGTTGAAGGAAGCAACACGTTACAGAGGAGGGGTACGGGGTCACAGAGGTAGTTGGTTATGTAGATGACACAACAATACTGATCAATGATGTCGAAGGTTTGCGAAAGGTGGGAGAGAGTAATGAGGTTTTTTTGGAGAGGGCGTCAGGCATGCGTGTCAACAGGGCTTAATTCGAAATTATTAGGATAGGGATTGGGTGGGGGGGTTAGAATGGGTGTAGAGTTTGGATGGGATGTGACTTGAACAGCTTGAAATTTGTTGGGATTATCTATATGGAGATGAGCAAGAGGTAGACGGAGGAATCAGAAATCTGGTGGGAGAGAAAGTTGTACAACGGATTAGGAACCTAAGAGGCGAAGGATGTTACTTCTAATGCAAATGGGCAAATAATAATAATTCATTGGTTTATAGAAAGTGTGGAACGTGGCAGTTGTGTATCCTTTACGGGAACAGGAGATAAAGGTGATACAGAGAGGGTGCTTCGTTATAATGGGGTTTTGGACGAGCATGGCTAAGTAAAGAGGTGGTTATGGACGAATGTGCGCCGAGGGGGAGTTGTGGGCTTTTTTTGCTAGGGCCCGAGGGTCAAGGCCATGTATGTTAAACAAAAGTACGTTAGGGACGGGGGGGCGGGGGTAAAAGGGGTGAGGGTTGGGAGGTAATGAGGGATGTACGACGTTTGGTGGGGAGAAAGGACTTGTTGGAAATGTGAGAATATGCTAAGGGTTATGTTAGTAATAGGTGAGGGGTAAACAAGACTCAAGGTGGGGAAGTGTTAGTAGAGATGAGTAGGAAACCAGAAGTGATTCAAGGGGTGCGGTATACCCTTTGTATGATTGGGGTACGATTTGCATGATTTCCAGAAACTTAGATTAATGCCTAGGGTAAGGGAGTTAAGTTTATCGGTTTGTAATGGGGATTTTAGCGGCAAAGCAGGCTTTGTGTGTTGATGGGTTTGGTAAAGGAAGCGAAATGCGAACATTGTGAGGAACGGAAAACAGCTTTTCATTGCCGTTATATTTATTGTATAGGAGTTTGGGGCAAGTACGGGTGTGGCTGGCTTGAGTCTTCAAGATAATGGGGGGGGCAATGTAGAGATCCTGGTGCCCTAACTTTAGAGGTAAGGGGGGTGTCTGAGGTTGTAAAGATGAGCCATTCTGTACATTGTGACTGATTTTTGTTTTGATTCCTGGGGGGCTTGAAGGAAAAAAAGGCGGGGGGATTAGGGTAAGGACTATTGCGGCAGGAATTTATCGCACGGTTGCATAAGTACTCATTTATGGTAACAGGTGGGCAACTGCGTTCCCGGACCACAATTAATAACACATCAAATCATTTCCCTTGGCATATAGAAAATAACGGTTAAGGGGACTCAGTATTTGGCTACATAAGTACTAAGGGACCATTTTCCTTTTCTAGAGCGAGTTATGACCATATGAAGGATATTTAAATGTGGGTAGGATTGTCATGAGAGTTGTATGGGAGGGATGACATGTCAGATTTGTGGTATAATTGTAGAGTTTTCTTGTGTGTGAATGTTTTAGTTTAAACCATGTGTTGAAAGACAAGAGGTCAATTGATGATCATAGTTTTAATAGGTGGTAAATGATGTTTGTCAGTGAGACAAATACAGAAGGGAACACTCAAAGCATTGTTAACACAATAATAATAAGTGCTATGTAACAAGAGTGTGTATCTTTGTTATTTTAAGGTAGTGTGTTTAGTTTTCTGTGTTAATGGTGTGGAAATGCGCTATTTTGTCACTTTATATATTGTAATTTTTTTGAGGTGTTTAGTATTATGGTCTTTGAGTTAAAGGTTTAATATACAATATTAATGAGTGTGCTGCACGAATTGGATGAATTATATGAGAATGTCTTTGTTTAAATGTTTCATATAAATGTAAATAAGTGTGGACTTCTTTGGATAATATTGCCTTTTGTTATAAGATACTGGCTGTATTTTATGGTATAATAAACCACCTGTATGTAACAGGTGTTGGCTTCTGTTTTTAGTTACATGTAAGTTGTGGTGTGCTGGTGGGCACTTGGAAGGGGGAATTAAGCATTTACAGTTGAACGTGTTTTTCTTATGTATAAGTTTAGTGCTGGGATAAGGAATGTGAAGTTGTTTGTTTTTATTATTTAATGGATTATATTTCTTTGTTTATGTAACCTAAATATAGCACAAATGTATGATGTGTATTGTGTTTTTTAAATAAAATACACCCCCCCCCCAAAAAAAAAAAAGAGCTAAATGTTCAGATATGTTGATGATATTTTGTGTCTTATGCCCCAAAATGTAGATATACACCATTTTCTTGGAAAATTAAATAGCTTAGCCCATTCTATAAACTTTACTGTTGAGTTTGAAGAAAATAACTCATTGCCTTTTCTAGATGTTTTAATTATTAAGGGTAATAATGAATTCAAAATTTAAAATTTAACAGAAAACCTACAAATAACTGGTTCCTATGTCCAACTTTTATTCCTGCATCAAGATAGAGTCAAACTGTCTGTTTTCTCATCAAATGGTTTTTGATGGAGCTTACGAATTTGTATTAGTCCTGAGTTCAGGATGTAGGAAATATCCACAATTTATGAAATAGGTAATGACTTAAAATACCCAGAAATGTTAATTGATTATAAATCTTTTAAAGTTGCTAGGAACGCTTTAATAATCCAAAAGGGGCATACCAGCCTTATTCAACTAAAAATTGTTGGTTCTCCCTTACCATGAAAACTTCGTTGATATGCCTTCTCTTCTTAAGGACTTTTAATATTTTAAAGTTGTATTCATAAAATCTTTGATGTTTTTTTTAACAAGGTTAAAAAAACTTTTGTATTAGAAGAATTCCCCCCAAAATGCTGATGGATGTGTCTATAAGATTCCTTGTAAAATTTGCAGATAAAGTTTATTATGGTCAAACTGGTAAAAATCTCAACTAAGATTAAAAAACTAAACATAAATTATTGCATTAGAATGGACAAGATTCCAATGCTCTAGTTATTCATGTAGAGATTTTAACCATCAATTGATTTTCCAAAAAGTTGGAGAAAGTAGTATCAAGCAAGTCCATGGTTCGACAGGAATATATTGAATCTTGTTCATAAAAAGCAGTTTTTGACAATAATATGAATAATTCCTTTGGTTTTATATAAATTTGATCCATTTTAATTAAGTAGAATTGGGTAGAATTTAATAATACACTGGACAAATAAATAGCTTGGGGGTGAGTTTTGCAAAGACCTATCCAAGTTCGCGCTCGCCGCACGTAACGTGTTTTTTAACGTTGTGGGATCCGATAGTGGGTGCTGCCGACCCTTATATAGCTCCTTGGATGCTTCACTTTCATAGTGCCTGGATAATGTGAGTAGTCACGATAGCGCTTGGAATTTCTCTATTTTTTCAGAGTGGTTGTTTTGGCATATTTTGAAAAATCACCTGTTTACTGTGATCTTATTGCACATATACATATATATATATATATATATATATATATATATATATTATATATATATATATATATATATATATTAAGGGGATAGCTCGTTTATATATATATATATATTGTATATACATACACATATATCATACATACATATACATACTTACATACACAATATACACACACACATACAACACATGCATTATATATATATACACATACATAGTTATAGTCGACAATTCCAAATATACACTGTATTGTACTTGAAACACTCGGAACAAATAATGTTTAAAAATTGCACCCGGACATACCTCATATTAACATTTCATCAAATCATCATGCTACCGCCCTTTCTAGGAAACCAGCCCCATTTCAATCCCCCTTACCTGCCTTTCAACTCCCGTAAATCCGTAAAGTGAAATTCATATAAAACCCTCACTTAAATCCCTCTCCCATCTCCCCCATACACCTCCTTATTTCTTACACTTTGTTCCTATAAAAAGTTGCTGTTAATGCAATTAATTTTTCACACACGTTCGCTCCTCTCATAGCCAAGACATATAAATATAATCGTAATTAGTCCCTACCGCATTCTCTCCATATGATTCACCTCCACTATGTCTAAGCTTAAAACCCTTCAACACCTGCAAACCCCCCCCTCCCACTAACCTTATACTTACCCAACCAAACCTTATTCGTTCAATACATTCGCAAAAATACACTATAGTGGAAACAGTCTCCCATCCACCACAAGCCTTGCATATCCATCCTCCCGTATTCTCTTATGGAATAAAACCATTCAGACGGTAAGATCCCATGTACAACTCTTATAACATTACTTCTCGTTACTTTAGGTTTTAAAGTAATTACTTGCTTCAAAAGCCCCCAGATATTTCGCCAATCATACATCGGATAAACCCCTTCTACCTCTGCTACCACTGCCTTACCTTCCACCCCATCAAGGTTTTCCCAATTTAAAATGTGAATGATCGCCCACCCTCATGTTTATGATGACCCAGTAACATTGCTCACCGATTATGAACTCCCTACCCACCCACCACCGTTGCATTTCCTGACGTATCTTATGAAGTTTTCCGCCTTCCCTCGCCCCCCCCTCCCGCTTATAAACTACGTTTCAAAATAACTCACTCATAATCCTCTTTTCACCAGCTATAAGACCCAGCCCTCCTCGGCCCAACCGGGAGTGTGACAACCGCTATACCTAACATGCGCACTTCCATACCCGAATGAATCCTAAAAACGCGCTTTTGTAACATTTGTATCTCATACGATAGTATCGGATATATATTGCTGCTACATGCCAAAGTTTACATATTTAAATAGGGACATTCTTTGTAATTACTCTTTGATGCAAAGTTAAGTGTTGCAGCTCATAAACCACTGATCGCTTCAGTACACCATCTACAATACGCACTGAATTTATTTGTTGTGTAACTTGATATCACTTACATAAGCGAATCCCCACATATCAGTAATGGTCCACCTTTTTCCACCTTTCAACTACTTCACATTCCTCACCTTAACCTATCCCCAAGTTCCATATACTTTCGTTTTCTCTTATAATTTGACATGCCAGAAGCTTTTCAAAAAACATTTATAACTTTTCCACCCGAGGCAAATTCCCTGTTACCACTTACTAAAATCGTTGTGTATCAAACATATCCAACAATGCCAGCCCCCCCACCCCTTCGTCACCAACTCCATTTGCTGCCAATAAGACCCTAATTCCTCATATAAAAGGGATCCTGTAAACACGCAAAAATATTTGTGAAAGGGGACAACCTTTGACGTAGCCCCCTGCTTCATCTGGAATTTGTTCTCCTACCGTGGCAGGTTTCCTAACCTTGCAAGGATGCATTTGATTACATTAATTTGGCCCATGATATAATTTCTCTCCAAACCCCTGCCATCTCATTAATCTTCCATAACGCTTCCCTTCTACACCCCCCCCCCCCCCCCCCCCCCCCCCCCCTATCATATGCGCCTCCCATCTATAGCCAACACCTCCCCCACTCCCAAATTTTACTCTTTCTTCAATTAAAACTCTAATCAACCATGCAGTCATACATAGGACCTTCCGGGGCACCCATATTGTCCCTTATCAATCACTTTACCCAGGGGACCTTTTTTATTTATGTTAGCTAAAATTCTTGCAAAAATCTTATAATCACCACACAATAACGGACAATAGCACGTCAGTCTTTGACTGTTAATTGGTCACCTTTTAGGCACTAGATCGACCACAGCCATCCGCTGCTGTGCCCCTAAAACCGAGCCCGCTGAAGGGATATTGAATAATCTTACCAAAAATTCTTTAAAACGCTCCAATTTGGAGATAAAAGTCACTGGGCAACCCATCAATCCTGGTGCCTTACCTTAATTGCGCCCCCGGATAAAAGCTTCCCTTGTCTCGCACTACCGTTATCGGCCCTTCCCCCCCCCCCCCCCCCCCCACCCCCCGCATCGATCATGCTCTGCTATCAACTCACACTGCACAAAACCTTCCATTGCCTGTAATGTATTTCGCTTTTTCCCACACTTTGACGTTTTCAACTTAAACCCAAGCATCAATATACCCACTCATACCCTCAGTCGTCGTCAACACCTGGTCCCTTTTACCCTTGCATACCTACCTGAACATTCAAACCCCATTAACTCCATTGCCTTTGGGCGACGTGTGTGTTTGACTCAGCAAACACACACGCGACGGCCGATCTCCCCACAAAAACCTCCTCAATCCCGCCATTAAGCTATTCCCCTCAAACTCTCTTTTTGTAAATTCCGGATATTTTCCTTCAACTTTCATTTCAATAAACAGGAATTAATTAGCATTAATTTGATGCATAACAGTTCGCGCAAACTGCCCTCTAAATATTTTTGAAAAAACCGGTATTGTAAACTGATTAGATCTCTTCCCTCGAATAATATAATATTCCTTAATACGTTTTTTAGTATTGTTTCCCACCAATTAACCATGCGGCAACATCCCCTGGTGCTTCTACCCACTAAACGATCCCAATATGTCCAAAAGAACAAAAGACTTCTCTTCTTTAATAACTTTACATTCAATTTCAAAATGATGGGACCCCTCCGAGGCACACCCTCAATATCCACATCTTTTACCACGCCTCTATGATCCGAAAAAAAACCACATCTATCACATTCACCTCCGCCCCACAGTAAACCGCCACAAGGCACGTTACATTTCGGTCCAACCTCGACGGCATAACCTCGTTTATGAAGGATGCTCTACCCATCCCTCCCCCCCCCAACATCCTTTAAACCCCACCCGGTCAATATATCCCCAAATACCCAAAACAACACCCGCACCTCTGGGCTCCACATCTTTACGACGTATCACGCAATTCCAATCTCCGCCTAATTATTGCAAATTCAGTAAACCACGCTAAAAAATAGACCAGGCACGTCCCGAACAAAAATTTAGTTTTAATACTCCCACGTCACCCTCAGCCGGACCATATACACTACTAAACTAAGGGGAACCCTACCCAAGTTCATCCACTCTAATTACCTCCCCTCCCCCCCTTCACTTACGCCTTACTATAAAACGGGCTAGTTCCTTTACCAAAATGGCAGCCCCACCTTTAAACGTGTCGCATGTTCCATGTTCACATTATAACCACTCATATCCAACTCATAACCAGGCCTAAAATTATGTACCTGTAAAGAGATTACCACATCCACACCAAGTCGCACAAATACTCATTAAACACTTAAGCTTCCTCTCAGCTCTCCAACCCGTTAATATTTTAGTAAATCACTAGAATTAACAAATGGGTTTTCCTTTTGTCCCGGCATTGACTTTACCCCAGTCGTTTTGCAACTCCTCTG
Source organism: Cherax quadricarinatus (assembly GCF_026875155.1). Classification (NCBI taxonomy): domain Eukaryota; kingdom Metazoa; phylum Arthropoda; class Malacostraca; order Decapoda; family Parastacidae; genus Cherax; species Cherax quadricarinatus. The sequence continues at coordinate 42,155,568 of NC_069439.1, read as the reverse complement.
TCCCTCCCCCCTTTGTTGGGAATCACTTTTGCAATCCCTTGATCCTTGGCGTTCACCATTCCCTCTCTTCTGTACCTCCACCAAGACTTTTTCCCAGGCGTTCGGGGCAGGAAGGAGTTAGCACATCATCAGAATCGATGATGCTGCAGTCCTCTTTGTGTTCCCGCCCTCCACCTGCATTTTGACATCTGAAGCACCGTCCTGATGCCCCCCACCTTACTGCATGGCCACCTTCAATCCTTTGACTCTTCGTCGACTAAACCGTCATCTTCTGCCCATACCTTCATTCACCAGCCGTCCCAGAACTCTAAGCCTGGGTCTTCTACTTTGATCTAGGTCCGACCGATTCCTCTAACAAGTCATCCAACGGCCTTTACCAAAAGACGCGCCACTTCTTCACCCATATTAGGTAGTCTCTCCTCAAAAACCTTAGCATCGTCCAATGACTGAGATTCTCCTTGAAGCGTTACAATTTGCGATTCGAGCTCCTTTTCTTTGTCCACCTCCTCACTCCTTCGACAACCGTTGTTGTGGCGGTGTGCCAAGAGACTGTTTCGCTCATCGCCCTACCTCGTCACTGGCTGTGTTGGCTGCTGTTGCCGTTGATGTTGTGCAGGGTACCCACTTTCGTTTCCCACACTGCGCTGCGATGTGGTCATATGACCCACATAAGCCGACACATACTTGGTGCCCGGATACGTTACATAGACTTGGTCGTAATTCTTTCAAACACAATTATGAAGGAATAGGGTGTCGATGAGTCATTTTTAACTTGTATAGCGCTTCCAGCGCACCTGCATTACGGTTCCAGTGCCCATCTCCCTGCTGTGGGTACGTTGAACCGTCCCATAAGTACGCATTCACTGGTAATATCAAAATCAGTCGCCTCAAAAGGCACATTCCTGATTTTCACCCAGTGTAATGTGAGATACATCATGGAGTCTCACCGACAAGCTGTATTAACCTATGATGGTTCTCCTGATACTTGTCGACCACTGCCTCGTATGTACTTGTGCAGACGTCATTTTTAACGAAGATTCTTGTCATTCCATTTAATGCGACACCACATATCTCCTCATTTGCTATACCATAGGTATCGCGAATGATCGCTGGTAACAATAAATCCATGTTGGATCCCGTGACAGCACCACGGATTATCTCAATGCAGACAGTGTTGATTCTTCTTCTGCTATTCAGCGCCATGTTGGAGAAAATAAAGTTTCCACCAACCAACGCTAGGGGCAGCTCAATCAGGTAAACTGCGCAAAAACAAACTCAAAACAGGAGCGTCTGCGCAGCTCGTCCACACGGCTCGGAGGCGATGAGGACAGTGTAGAATGTTCTGTCGATTTACTGCCTCTGTCGCACCATAAAAATATTCACTGTTATATCTTCGAAATTGGTCATCCTGTGTTATTTAACTATTGTAAGAGAATATGTTCATCACTTAATATTATAGCGCGAAAGTCCCCGTTTATAGCTAAAATAGAGACTTTCGGCGTTATATTATTAACTGTTAATATATGATAAATACCATGGGTCATTGTTCGTATCGCTCTTGGGCCGTACGGACAGGCTGCGCAGTAGCTCCTGACTCTGTTGATTGCTGCGCAGTTTTCCTCAGTGCACTCACAATGGCGGAAGGTGCACGTAGGCGAGTCAACACCGTCTGCCTTCAATTGGTGACAGGCTCGTTCAACAATCAGAATACACATCTACTGCTTACTGCGATACTCCGAGATACATATGGTATCAATAATGAAGATCTTTATGGTGTCTCTTTGAACGGAAATTCGAGGCTTTTTGTCAAATTCAGACAAAATAGTACTTACGAAAATATGGTTGCCACTTATCAGGATGTGATCATAAACTGTTATCTGGTTGTCACTGTTCGCTTCACGACGTCTCCCGTTTTTTACACCTGAATCAAGGTACGAAACGTTCCTTTTGAGGCGGAAACGAGAGTGTTTGAGGAATGTTTTTGCACGCTATGGCACGGTTCATTGGCAACTATGGGACGGTGGCCCCTGGTGGTCCTTAGGTTGGTATGCTGGGAGGGGTCTTTCTCCTGAAAATGTCTCAAGCACCCTATTTCCGTCGTATGTGGTTTTGGAGGACTTTCGTACGCAAGTGTACGTTACGTACTCAGGACAAAGGGGTACGTGCAGGCTTTGTGGGATGTTATGACCATATGGCGCGCAATGCCCTACAAGACGTGAATTAAAATGACGGAAGTAAGGCGGTTTGTGTTTCAAAGGAGCAGCGTTCATTGCTGCTGCTACACAACAACATATATTGCCTCGTAAATCATGGAGTGAGGAGATAGTGAGGTGAGGTTGAAGATCTCGCGATTATGTGATGATTGGTTTGAAAAACCGACAATGTGAAGATTGAGACACTTATGCAGCATATGGGAATCTTTTTCAGGAAACGTTTCCCACACAGTGGTTCATCAGTCCAATACAAAGAGGAAGGCGTAGGAGAGGGGAGAATGAGGTAAACAGTCCCTCAAACCTGGAGTTCGATGTGTTTCAGTCCATCATCTTGTAGAATGTACAGACATAGGGCCGTGACGTGGCTTTATACTGTAGTGAGGTGAGGTGAAGCAGGCGGAGGTGGGGTCATAGTGGTACCATCCACTAGTCGAAGTAGGTCTTCGTCCAAAGGTTGAACAAGTGTTGAAGAATTCTTTGTAACAAGATCCCATGATGCTGCAGTGTCTGACAGTTGTTTACCTGGAGTTTACCTGGAGAGAGTTCCGGGGGTCAACGCCCCCGCGGCCCGGTCTGAGACCAGGCCTCCTGGTGGATCAGAGCCTGATCAACCAGGCTGTTGCTGCTGGCTGCACGCAAACCAACATACGAGCCACAGCCCGGCTGATCCGGAACTGACTTTAGGTGCTTGTCCAGTGCCAGCTTGAAGACTGCCAGGGGTCTGTTGGTAATCCCCCTTATGTGTGCTGGGAGGCAGTTGAACAGTCTCGGGCCCCCGACATTATTGTATGGTCTCTTAAACGTGCTAGTGGACACCCCCTGCTTTTCATTGGGGGGATTGGATGGTGCATACGTTCTGCCAAGTCTTTTGCTTTCCGTGTGGTGATTTTCGTGTGCAAGTTCGAGTACTACAGGTCCCTCTAGGATTTTCCAGGGGTATATAATCATGTATCTCTCCCTCCTGCGTTCCAGGGGAAAATACAGGTGTAAGGAACTCAAGCGCTCCCAATAATTGAGGTGTTTTTTATTCCCGTTATGCGCGCCGTGAAAGTTCTCTGTACATTTTCTAGGTCGGCAATTTCACCTGCCTTGAAAGGTGCTGTTAGTGTGCAGCAATATATTCCATAAGGAAAAGATGGATTAGTGGAAGTATAAATTGTTTGACTAATTATCTTTGCCTTACAGTAGAAGTTTTATTGTTTTATTGAAAAAAAATTGCTGTTAACGGATTTCTAGGGGATTTTTCTAAGTTTAGAAATAGGTTTCAGTATCATCTAAGAAATTATTCATTTTGTCTTGGTAATCATTTTCTTTTCATAATTACTATTGCATTTATTTTGTCTGCATTAGTAAGGCGCAATTTTTATTGGATTATTAAGTGTATCATAAGACTTAAGAATCTTTGAGGCAATTGGGAATGTTTGGTTTTAACATAGAGCTGTATACCATTCCTTTACTAATATTAATTTCATCAGAGGATAAATCAGAAATTTTTCAAAGTTACAAAGGCTTTTGGCAATTTCAAATTATTAAGTTTTTTGTTATAGAGTTTGCCAAAACTCTTAAGGCCAAAACCTAGAGCAGCAAGTTGTATGTTTGTACTAAAAATTTCATCTGATAAGTTAATACAAAATTGTTATTAGCATGCTTTGTCCAATTCACTATTTTCAATTTAAAATGTCCTTATTTTCCTTTGTAGTTTGTAATTAACTTATCAGATGAAATTTTAGGACAAACATAAACTGCTGCTTAGGTTTTGGCTAGTTCTGCAACTTCAAAAAACTTAATAATGTTGATATTGCAAAAAGCCTTTTGTAACTTTGAATAATTTTCTGATTTATCCTCTGATGAATTAAACATTAGTAAAGGAAGGGTATACAGCTCTATGTTAAAAACAAACATTCCCAATTGCCCTCAAAGATTCTTTAAGTCTTATGATACACTTAATAACAATAAAAATTTGTGCCTTACTAAAGCAGAAAAATAAATTGCAATAGTAATTATGAAATGAAAATGATTACAAGAAAATGAATAATTCTTATGATGATACTGAAACCTATTCCTAAACTTAGGGAAATCCCTAGAAACCGTAACAGCAATTTCAATAAAACAATAATACTTCTACGGAAAGGCAAAGATGAATTAGTCAAAACATTTACTTCCACTAATCCATCTTTACCTTACATGTATGGACTAATAACAACACCCCAAACCAGGGGGAATCCAAGTCAGACCAATTATTAGCTCCATAGGGTCAGTTTCTATAAAATTATCCAAATGGCCTTGTGAAAATTTTGAGCCTATTGTTGGCAAAATTTTCTAACTTTAATGTTTAAAAACAACATAGACTTGGTTGATAAAATTAAAGCTCTTGATGACTTAAATGATTTTAACATGGTTAGTTTTGATGTTACTTCCTTGAATTACGAAAAGTTCCTGTTGATGATTTATTAAGTTTCTTATCTGAAGAACTCTGTTAAACTATGATTTACCATTGCCTGTGTTCCTACTATCATTAAACTTATTAAAACTTTGCATTGTTGATGCCAAAATTTGTATTTAATTATAAGTTTTACACTCAGAAAGTTTGGGATGGCAATGGGAAATTCCTCTTTCACCTGGTTCTTAGTAAACCTTATACATGGAATTTTTTGAAACAAGGTTGCTTAACCACAATCCTCCCTAAATAGAGTAAATAATTGTTCGCATCGTATTGTGCCCGTGCGGACAGGCTGCGCAGTAGTGGGCTCTGATACAACTGGTTTCTCCCGCAGTTTTCCTGTTTGTGCATAAACAGGCGTATGGCATGGACGCCGGTCGTGAGCACTGTTGCGAGGGAATTGGAGTGCGGGGCACGTTACAGGAACAACCTGCACGTGTTACTGCATGCCAAATCCATCACGTGAGGTATATGGGATACCGGACCGAAGAATTATATGGAGTAGCAGTCAATGGTGTGATCGAGAATTTTTCATCAAGTTTAAAGACGCAGGATTATACACAAGAATAGTCAACAAATATCAAGCCTTCTAAAGAGGCTGGCCAGGTGAACACTATGGTGGAAGTCTGCCTTACATGATGTGTCCAGCTATGTGAGTGGGTGAAAGTACGAACGTGCCTTTTGAGGCGACGGAGCGTGATGTGACGGCGATGTGTTTAGCAGCTATGGGAAAATCCACTCAGCAGTGATGGGGGGTTGTGGCAAAATGGACCTTTATTGAGGGGGGTCTACTGAAGGATATTTCGCTGAAAATGGACGTTAGGCAGTCAATTCCATTCATTACGTATTTTATGGAAGGTCTTCCGAACGCAGGTCTACGTGTACTACTCAGGGCGCGGGAAGTACAAAAACTTTGCCCCCCAGATTTTTTATGTGTTTCTTTTGAACATATGCGGCCCAATTACTATTAAAAAAAGCTGGACGGAGGGAACAGGAACCAGTGATTCTTACATCAGAGGAATGCTTGTGGTGTCGGAGGAAGGAGTAGGCCGAAAAGATTTCCTTGCCGATGGGTGACGAAAGTGGGACAGGGCTGAGGGCGACTATGGAAAAAGTGTTAACACATCAGTTGAATAAGGGACAGACGACCATCGAGTCTGTTGAGGAGGGTGACGTGGCCAAACAGGAAGGCTTGCTGGAGGAAGTACTTAGTTCTTTCTGCATTGACGTTGATAGAGGGAAGGGACAGGTGGAATATGAAGGGTTGTAACCTGGTGCTAGGCAACTGATGCAGGCAAGATCAGGAGGTAGGAATACTGTGTGACTAATGTTAATGTGCACACGTTGTGGCAGAGGTCCATTAGGGCAGAAAAGACAGGTGACGAGGTAGTGTGGGGAGGCGGAGTTCTCGTTATAAATAAGAGAAATGCAGGAACGTCCTGAGATATGGACGATGTTCTTACTCCAGGACAAAGAACAGGAGTAAAATCTTGGAGAAGGGATGGTATGTTCATAAGGGGAAGAAAGAGGGAAGGTGTTAATGTGGGTTTATTGGTTCTAGGGATAATGAAGGGATAGGGGGGGTGAATAAGCAAGCTGTCAAGAAAGATGCCTTAAGCAGGACGGTATTAGGAGGGTGTGTGCAAGAAGAAAGGGTAAACCACACTTTTAAATAATTCACGATAGTAAACTGTAAATGTAAATGGATTGAGAATGAAGTGAAACGAGTTTGGATGGAATGGTTTTGGAGGAGATAATAATGTGGATGTATGCTTTATACAAGAATTAATTATAGATAGGCTGTGCTTTGGCATTAAAGGGTTATTAAATTGTATGTAAAGTGGGTCTGTTAGGTTAATAAAAGGGGGTAGTGGCAGTGGCTGTGAGGGAAATAGGTCCTTACATTAAAATGGTTATTAAATTACCGGACAGTTTGTTAGGTGGTAAACACATAGGCAACAGGTTAGTTATCTTTATTATGAAACGTTTCGCTACACAGTAGGGCTTCTTCAGTAAATACAGAAAAGTTGATTAGAAGCAGAAGATACTTGAAGACGATGTAATCAGTCCATCACCCTTAAAAGTTTTGAGGTGGTTCAGTCCCTCAGTCTGGAGAGAAGAGCATTGTTCCATAGTATGAAACAATATGGAGAAGAAGTGACAGGATGGAGCTTTTATAAGCGCAGGAGGTGAGACGTAGGCATAGGAGAGGTAAGAACTCAGATGTTGAAAGGTTAGGTCCCTTCAAAACCCAGCCCCTCGACAAACTCATAGTGAGAGGGCTGGGTTTGAGAGGACCTAACCTTTCAAATCTGATTCTTACCTCTCCTAGTGGCTTACGTCTCACCACCTGGCCTATAACAAGCTCCATCTGTCACTTCTTCTCCATTTTGTTTCATACTATGGAAACAATCCCTCTTCTCCAGAGACTGAGGGACTGACCACTCAAAACTTTAAGGTTGATGGACTGATGTACATGTCTTCAAGTATCTTTGCTTCTATCAACTTTTCCAGTACTTGATGGAATTGATTATCGTCGAAGGATTCAAAACCGAGGGGGGAGGGTTTTTTTTTCAGGATATTTAGGGGACCTTTTGGGGAGTGTTAATGTAGGATGTGGGGGGGGATGAGGTGGGTGGGTCATTGCATACGTTCGTTAGAAGGGAGTATGCGGCAAGACTGGATCGCATATACGTTTCTAGAGGTGTCAGCGTCAGAGGTGTTATGGCGGATGTTGATTGGGTAGGATTACCGAGGCGTTACAGAGGTTTCTGGAAGTTGAATGTGGGTTTAATGCACAAAAGAGGTGTGAGGGAGATTTTGTGAGTGCTTGGAGAGGATGGTGGGCTGAATGGCAGGAGGGAATTGATATAGTCGAATGGTGGGATACTGTCGGTAAGGTGAAGGTGAGGAATTTTTATCAGCAGCAAGGAAAAGAAGACAAGAGAATGCAGTATGGGCTCTTGAACTATCTTGAAAATCAACTGCAAGCATGTTATACAAAGGGTGGGGGAGTGTATCCGGTGGTTGAAATTGAAAATTTAAAAAACGCTTAATTAGGGACTTTCACAATCGTATTTTTGATGCGGGCGGATAGCAAGTGGAATTGATGAGGTTTTATGGGGTGACCGTCCTTCGGCGTTTGTCTTGCGAGAGCAGGGCAGACGCCGTAAGGCGACAGAATTAATGGGATTAGAGGTTCAGGAGTCATTGGGGAAACTTTAGTAGGGGGCAGGTTCCTTCGGTCAACGGAGGCTATGAATACCTTTGTAGACGCATGGTTTGAATTGCAATACAAAAATGCTGGATTTCTAAGGGGGCGCTGGAGAAATGGGTGAATATGTACGTTTGTAATCTAGAGTACATGGACAGGTTGGCTTTGAATGGACCTATAAGTGAAGAAGAGATTAGGTTAGCTGTGGAGGGTATGAGTGTAGGGAAGTCGCCGGGGATTGACGGAATCCCTTGTGATTTTTACAAGGACAATTGGGATGTATTCGCGATTTTTTGTGATATTATTTAATGCCATGAAAAGTAGTGGCATTATGGGACAGCAACAAAGAACAGGGGTGGTTGTTCTAGTCCCGAAAAAAAAAATCTGGGAATTATATACATAATTATAGGGCAATTTCATTAATGTGTGGCGACTATAAAATTTTTGCGAAATTATTAGGAAATAGGATAAAACGGGTTTTGGAGAGAGTTCTGGACGAGGGACAATATGGTGTGCCAGGACGATCTATGTGTGTGGGACAAGGAATTATTCGCAGGTTCATTGAGGAAAGCGGGAGGGGTAATAAGGGTGGAATATTAGCTTTAGATTGGCACGCTGCATACGATTGCGTGGAGAGAGATACATTATGGAAGTTTATGCAGTGGCAAGGTTTCGGAAAGGAAATTGTTAGTTTGGGCACAGGTTTTGTACGAGCAGGCTACGTTTAGGGTGCAGGTAAACGTAGGTTGGGAAAAGTTGTTAGGATGCATAGGGGATTACGGCAGGGGTGTGTCCTATATCACAAATTCTTTTTGCGATGATTCAGGAACCCGGGTTTAGAGCCGTGTGGGATGTACGACAGATACAACAAGGTTGGTGGGTACAAACAAATTATAGGTTACTGGACGACACTACGGTTGTATTTCGTGGAGCAAGTTTAGGAAATGTGAGGCGAATGGTGACTGGTTTCGGTAAAGCCACCGAATGACGTTTATAAGAAAAATCAATGCTTATGAGGTGGGGATTGTGCCGGGTGTGGTATTGGCCAGAGGGAAGGCTGGCCTTTATAAATCAAATACGGTGGTGGGATTGTGCATAGGGATAACAAACAGATGCAGGAAGGTGAATTCAAGTGAGGCTGTAAGAGAGGTTGTAGGTCGTTTAAAACAGGTTTGAGGGAAGAGCTGTCTATACATCAGCTCGCAATTGTGTGAATGTGATATTTACGTTCAGTAAGTGGTGGCATTGGCCATGTATTTTATCCGTTTACATCCAGATAGAAAATGCGATGTTAAACGCGTGTATATAATAAATTTGGGGTTCAGGTTGTGATTGGTTAACGAGGGATGTGTGTCGCTTCCGTGCCGGGTGCCTGGCTAAGAATCGCAAAATAGAATGTGAGCATGTATGTCAAGCATAGCTACTTTAGAGGTAAAAGCTGGCAACGGGTTTGACCTGATAAGACGAACTTGTACGTTGGTTGACCGGATCGGATGTAAAGAGATGTGAGGACATTTGAGGATGTTAATTTATTAAAAGATCCACCAAGAATCAAGATCGCAAAATGGCACTGGTAGAGGGCAGGAGGAGTGGGCGAAAGGAGGAATATATCCAAATGTATGCATGGAAGGACATATGGGTCGTTTTATAAAGCATTAATGTTAACCGAGCCAAGGTCAGGGAAGATAATTTTAAATTTTTACTTAATATACTGCCGTCCGGAATTTTAGCGAATAGCCGCGTGCAGGAGGGGAGCTGTGTTTGTGTGTGGAGATCCTGATACGCTTTCATGCATTTATTTCAAAGATGGGAACACGGAAGGTTGTGGTATTTGGTAAGGTGTTAAGAATGTGGTGGGGGTGGGTTTAGTGTCGTAAGACTTTAAGTTTAGATGTGAGGGGGGGGTCGAACTAAACCGTACAGAATGCGAATCGATATTTAGTGACGGATTTTGTAAATACTCATGGGTATATAGGCATTTATCGTGAGAGAGAATCAAGCACTGGTAGCGAATTTTTATGGACACAATCAGAGAAATAAAGCATTACGGAAATAATGGTTTTTCTTTATTTTCAAAGGAATTGCAGTATTCAAGAGTCAGGGATTTATGAGTTATACCTAAAAGGGTACACGAGCTGCTTCGTGAATATGTAGTCAAGTGGACATACATTGTTATGGTGTGGGTTAATGATAAATGATAGTTATATCGTTATTTGGATGATGTTTTTATTCAAACAAATATATATACTATTGCTTGGAACTAATTTTTGTTCGTAATTGACCGTGGTAAGAGAGTGGGTCTCTTGTGAAGCAAATGTCATGAACTGCAGGACAGTGTGTTATGTAAAAGCACCTTGAGCAACTTATATATATAGTTTTTCATTTATTACTTTCCGTTTTATCAGCATGTGATGATACCTGGTAACGTTCTGCTTGGTGTCCTCCTGGGATATTTATGTTTTGGAATATGAACCAGATAGAGGTAACAATTTGTATTATGTGACATAAATCTCTCAGTGGGTGTGTAAAGTGATAAGAAAATGTATGTGTGTATGTCATAATGTTGACTTGTTTAGCAATTTAGAATTATCTCATAATGCTATTAAGAGGAACACTTCGTGTAATGATACGAATATTTTTTGTATCATTTGCATAATCAATGTAAATTGACTACCATTTTTCATTACATATCGTTCGTTTGGATATTTTGTTATATATGCACTTTTTATTATTAATGTCCTTTACAAAGTGTTATTGACATAAAATCAAACACTAAGGCATATTATTGAATGAATATTTTCTCTTTGTTTATAATGTATATAAGAAGGGTTTTTAATTAAGGGTAACGAAGAATTTGTATATTCTTGTGTTAACCATAGAAAGGTAACATAATAATAGGGGGATGGACGATTAATTATAACCGTTTCTAGAGCGTATAGATTTACAATGAATTCTACTACTATGAATGTAATTGAGAGTAATACTATGATATATTTTAATGTATGTAGTATATTTTTAAATTATAAAAAAAAAAAAAAAAAAAAAAAAATGTTTTAAGCTTTATTTTTTGTTAAATGTTATACGTATTGTTTATGGCTTTTATAATGATATTTCATCATGTAATGTTTAGGAAAACTAGCTGGCTTGGTGAAATACCGATCTGTCTGGCAGCATACTTTATGAAGGGGGTAACAGACCCCCGGCCGGATTGAACCCGCGGGTCATAGATCTCAAAACTCCAGCCCGTCCCTAGCCACTAGACCAGTCTAGCCACCGCGTTCAATCCCGGCCGGGGTATGTTTTATCAAATCCGTGTCATTACGATTTCTTAAGTCCATTTAAAGGTGTATTATGTTCATGTATTATGTTTGTATACCTGTTATGAAGGAGGATTTTGCATATATTTAATCTGTTTTTATATGACGATTTAAAGAAAAAAAAAAAAAAAATATTCACTGTTATATCTTTGAAATTGTCATCCTGTGTTATTTAACTATTGTATGAGAATATGTTCAATCACTTAATAGTATAGCGCGAAAGTCCCCGTTTATTTAGCTAAAATAGAGACTTCCGGGCGTTATATATTAACTGTTAATAGATGGATATCATACCATGGTATTACACTATTTGTTATTATCACCATTTGTTATTATCACTATTTTGTTATTAGCACGTATTATTTATTATTATTGTTAGGTAGGATTTCTTGTGTAGATGATTTAAGTCCCTCGAACATCCGTGAATGGTTCAATTGTTTATGTCCGGCTGACTGACGTTGGGTCAGTGATTCCAACCAGACGGATGCACAACAACGGCAAGTAGCAGTCTGCTCCACTCTAGCCCTGACAAGATCATATTGGCCTCTTACGGTGTTAGTTTGAATGGTTGAAAATTGGACTCTAGAGCTGACGCAGTTGTTTTCCCTCATTGGAAATAAATGGTATCAATACGACACATGGGGAAAGTATAAACAACGCATGCCGTATAATAGTATCCTTTATGACAACTTTATTGCCACAAAAACACAGACACAATGACTCCGACTTCCAAAAAGGCGATCTTCAAGCTTCTCAGCAGCCAGCTCAACACCAGCTCCCTAGTCATTAAAACCTCGACTTTAGGAGCAGCAAAGCACTCAAAGGTTTAGCAGAAGACAACGACCTGTCAGTGTCTACCACCGCTATAAAGAGGTGGTGTTCTGGAACACGACATTACAGAAACAAAATCCTCAATCGACTTAATATGACCCAGATACCTACAAACCTCTCACAAACTCACCAAGTGAACAACTTACTAAAACTTTTCTTCAAAGGACCGCCGCATTTTGAGGGGGTCAGAACAAGGGAAGGAAATTCTCACCCACCCAAGAACCCCAGACCTGCCAGAATGTAACTTGCCAAAAACTCCAAGCGGTATCCCCTGAGGCCCCTATCCCGGGGAAAAGGCCCGTGCCCCCACCAGCTTCAGGAATTCTCGCAAAACACCCCTCAAAAACCCTTGGGGGACTATCGTCCAGCACATCTCAAACATGGGGGGGATCCAAAGTTCGCAAAAAACAAAATCAGGACAAAAAAAAATTTCCCGCCTGACGTATTCCCTATTCACCCCAAAATTCCTTTCTACAAAACCCTGATCTTTGCGCAGAAAAATTGACGGTTCACTTGACTTCCCATTCCAGCCACGATTTCATCGACCTTGTTCAAAATGGTTGGCTTTAGTGTTTTTTTTTTCGAAAAACACTCTTTCAGAGATTTTTGGACTACCCCTGGGACGCCCTCGGGGGTCCTGGGGAACCAAAACAGGGGAAAATCTAGAAGGAACGTTTTCCACCATTATTTCGTCTTCCCTGGCTCCCTTGTTTCCTGGAGGGTTCGGGGGTAAGCCCCCCGGCCCCGGTCTGTGACCCCTTGGTGGATCAGCGCCCGATCAACCAGCTGTTCTGCTGGCTGCACGCAACCAACGTACGAGCCACAGCCCGGCTGATCAGGAACTGACTTTAGGTGCTTGTCCAGTGCCAGCTTGAAGACTGCCAGGGGTCTGTTGGTAATCCCCCTTATGTGTGCTGGGAGGCAGTTGAACAGTCTCGGGCCCCTGATACTTATTGTATGGTCTCTTAACGTGCTAGTGACACCCCTGCTTTTCATTGGGGGGATGGTGCATCGTCTGCCAAGTCTTTTGCTTTCGTAGTGAGTGATTTTCGTGTGCAAGTTCGGTACTAGTCCCTCTAGGATTTTCCAGGTGTATATAATCATGTATCTCTCCCTTCTGCGTTCCAGGGAATACAGGTTTACCATATCTGAGTAATTGGAATTTCTCATCGTTGAACTTCATATTTTTTTTTTTTTTTTTTTTTTTTTTTTTTTTCTGCAGCCCACTCCCCTCAAGGAAGGTTCCTTGATGTTGGTGAGGGGCTCTTGATTTAGGGAATTGGATCTGTGCTCCAGTTCCCCGAATTAAGCCTGAATGCCTTTCCACATCCCCCCCCCAGGCGCTGTATAATCCTCCGGGTTTAGCGCTTCCCCCTTGATTATAATAATAATAATAATAATAATCTGCAGCCCACTGAAAGATTTGGTTGATGTCCGCCTGGAGCCTTGCAGTGTCTGCAATGGAAGACTGTCATGCAGATTCGGGTGTCATCTGCAAAGGAAGACACGGTGCTGTGGCTGACGACATTCTCCTCATAACTCCTAAACGCTTCAACGTTCAAGCTCTCCAAGACAAGTTCAGCCAGGTCGAGCCTTCAATCCAGTTCACACTTGAAGTCGACAACACTCTTCCTTTCCTTTATGTTTTGCTCTGCAAAGCTGACCACGAACTTCGTTTTAAAGTCTATCGAAAACCCACCAACCAAAACTATCTTCTCCACTTCTACTCTTAAAACCCCACGACCCCAAAAAACCAAATGTGGTGTAATTAAGGCTTTTTCCCTGCGGGGCACTCAAAAAATGGGGAGCAATGATTTCCCTTGAGGAAGAATGCCTAAATTGAAAAAAAGTATTTTCAAAAACCCCTCCCCTATCCTGTCACTTCATAAAAGAGACGCAGACGGCGGGCATTAAACATCTTCAACACCCCCCAAGAAAGACACTGCCGAGGAGAGATGCATAGTCCCCCCCCCACCAACTCCATTGCCAAAATGTTTCCAACTCTTTTTTTTTCCAATTTTTTTCTTTCCCAAGTATTCCCCTCCACGGCCATAAAGGGAATCACCGGGTAGTAAAACAGGACAAGCCACCGTCCTCTCCCGGGGGTTTTAAAAACAAATCCCTTGAAATGACTGAAAACAAATTATTGGGGGGAAACATCAAGAGACCCAAACGTATTTCAGAAACCCCAATTATCCCAAGCAGGACTGACATAAAGGAATCCTGTGTAAAACCACCCCTTTTTTCACAAAACCCATTTAATTAACTACAAACTCAAATTTATCCCCCACAGAAAAAAACACTCATCCCGGGAAGAATCCTGGAATCATCCCCTTTTCTCTTTTAACCCAAAAAATTTTTCCAACCAAAACAAGGGCTTCTATAACATAGCTGAACCACTCGTGCTAAAGGAATAACGGGAAAAAAGTGGGGTCGAGGGAAACTAAATTTCCCACTAACAAAACAAAGAGTAGTCGTCAACAGAGTAAAGTCCGAGGCAGCTACGGTGAAAAGTTTGTTCCAAAAGGGGCCCCAGTACTCGCTCCCATCTTGTTCCTCATCCTTATATCCGAAATGGGAAAAGGGAAAGTCACCACGGGCCCCGGTTTTCCCTTTTGCAAAATTGACACCCCCAATTTTGCTTTGACAGTGTTTTCCCATTGCAGAACGGGCAAAGCTCCAGGCAGAAAATAAACCAAATCTTTCAGTGGGCTGCAGAAAAAAACAAAAAAGAAAGAAATTTAAATTTACTCAGATATGGTAAACAGAAAAAAAAATTTTAAAAATTTCATCAAGTACAAAACCAAATTCGGGGGGGGGGGGCCACAAAATAGAGCGAAACCCCCAAAACGCCCAAAGACCGGGGAGTGATAATGTCGGGGGAAATCTCCCTTTTAAAGGGCCCAAAAACCTGTATCAATCGATTGCTAAAAAAAATGCCCAGGATGGATAAGAAACCTTCAAAACTAGGGGGGGCCAAGCCCTTTATGACACTTTTCAGGTCACTTTTTCCTATTTTTGGGCGGAAAAATTGCTGCACACAAACAGCCCCTTTTCCCAAGGGGCGGGGGAAAATTGCCAAACCTAAAAAAATGTACAGAAAAATTTTTCACGGCACCCCATAACGGAGAAAAAACCCCCTCAATTTTTGGGGGGGCGCTTGAGGTTCCAAAAACCGTATTCCCTGGAAGCGGGAAGGGAAAAGGAAAACATGATTATATCCCCCTTGGAAAATCCTAGGGGACTAGTACCGAACTTGAAACCCGAAAATCCCCCACTACGAAAGAAAAAAGACTTGGCAACGAGGCACCATCCCCCCAATGAAAAGGGGGGTTTGTCACAAAGCACGTTAAAAGCCCATACAATAAGTGGGGGGGGCCCGGACTGTTCAACTGCCTCCCAGCACACATGGGGGGTTTAAACCAACAACCCCGGGAAAGTCTTCAAGCTCACTGGACAAGCACCTAAAGTCAGTTCCGGATCAGCCGGGCTGTGGCTCGTATGTTGGTTTGCGTGCAGCCAGCAGCAACAGCCTGGTTGATAAAGGCTCTGACCCACCGGGAAAGGGCCTGGTCTAAACCCGGGGCCCCCGGGGGCGTTGCCCCCCGGAACTCTCTCCAGGTAAGCTCTAGGTAAACTCGCCAAGAAACTTCTTCATCGCTATCCCACATAAGAACATAGAACACTGCAGAAGGTCTACTCACAACTTGTCCAATACCCCTGCCAAGCTACCCAAGACTCTATAACTCCACTCGGTAGATCATCAGATGCAGCATTCTCCACCTGACCGCAACATTCTGAACATGACTATAAATACTCCCGTACCTTCCACCCCAGGTAGATCTGTGTGTGACTTAAAAAAACCCCACTGTGTGGGTGAAACTTTGTCAATAAAGGATCACATTATACTGCATATGTTTATATTGTTCCTCATTGCTCTGAAAGATTCTTTTGATATTTATATTCTTGGTCAGTTCAGTATTCCATAGATACTTTATGGCCAGATTCAAAGGTCTTGTTAAATCTTGTCCTTTTGTATTTTGATTTTTACTGCTTGTTAAAAACAAAGACGTAAATGTTATTAAAAAGGAATTAAATTACAGGAAGAATAATTAAATTTCCCTTTATTAATTTTGACTTTTCCCCATGATTTGAACTAAAGGTATATGGTAAATTTATTGTACAAGAAATTAAGTTAACAAACAAAGAGAAGAAAAAAAGTATTGTATTTAAATACTTTAGAAAAATTTGGGAATATTTTTCCCTATGGATTTCCCAGTTGAATTTTTTCCCCAGATTTCAAAAATATTTTTTTTAAGTAACTTGGATCCAAAAATCTTGTTGCTTTAAGAAATAAATGGAAACCCAGGCCACATTTGAAGTTTTTTAAAAAAAATTTTCTTATTCGCAACAAATGGGGTCCCCGTCCGGGATCTTGTTGTTCTAAGACATTGAAAAAAAAGAAAAATTTTTAAAGTTATATACTGGGAATTTATCTTTAGTTAATTTAAAATTGATAAAGGAAGTACATCGGGAGTTATTTGAATATTTAACATTGCCCAAAGCGGGACCCCTTGAAACTTCAAAGGGGGCGGGCAGATAGCCCGAAAATTGTGAGTCCCCAAAAGATAGAAAATTACACAGCCATACCGAAAAGGGCAATAATTAGAAAAAAATTGGGTTTCCGGGGGCCCTAACCATCATGTAGCGGAGATTCTGACTCAAATTTTTATTTTTCTAAAGTAAGCAACCAGTCGAGTTGAAGTATTAGAAAAAAACAATTTCAAAGAGTTGACCCTTTAAATTGAATCAAAATAGATTAGGTCCCGCTTTGGCCCTAGTAAAATTTAGATAAAAGTTTTGCGGGGGTGCGGGCCAAACTTTTTGGGCCCTTTTGGGCCCGTTACTGAAGGAATTCCTATTAATGGTCAGCCTGGCCCTAAACCAGGTGCTTTCCCAAAAGGAAATTTACCAGGTAATACCCCCCCATTCAATTCCCTCATTTTCGAACCATGGGGCATTTTTTCCCCTAGTCATTTTTGGAAAAATTAGAGAGACTATTTAAAAAAAACTTTACAAAACTGCCAAATTGAGGCTCAGCTAAATTTTTTTAAAAGACTTTAAAAGGGGAAAATTGCCCCGCTTTTATAAGACAACAACAAAAACCCAACAAATGGAGTAAAATTTTTTTGTACTGACCCTTTCCAAAATGATTCTTTCAATAATAAAAAAAAATCTGCAAAAAATGGTTCAAAGATTTAATGACGTAGATTTAGATATTTTTTTAAAATCTTTGAAAATTCAAGCACGTGCATGCGCGGGGCCCCCCCTCAAGGAAGGCCCCTTTGATTTTGGTGAGGGGTCTTGTTTGGGAATTGGATCTGTGTTTCCCGTTTTCCCCCAATTAAACCTTTAATGCCCTTTAAAAACCCCCCCCAGGCCTTAAAAATCTTCCGGGTTTAGCGCTTCCCCCTTTATTATAAAATAATAATAATAATATGGCGCTTTGGCCCCCCCACAACACTGGGCAAAATTATTACATACTTCGTTGTCGGTAAAGCTCAAAGTTTTTACGGCTATGTTTTCCTTTTGAGAAAAGTGGATTATGATTCCGGTTTTAAGGGAAGGGGTATCCCAGAGGGTTATGATCTCCCCCCAGTAAGGTTTTTTTAAAAAAAATTTGGGCATTAAAAAAACCAGCCAAAATCAGTCGTATGTAATTTTTCACGTGAAAAGAAAATTTTTTCTTTTGAGAGAAAGGTTTTAAGCTTTTTAACTGTAAATCCCATGGAAAGTCTTTCCCAATTGATCATTTCATAGGATTTTCTATAATTTTTCCAGAAGACTTGCATAAAGGGATTTGATTAGTTGCCCCATAGTAAATATTTCTAGAAACAGCCTGCTCGCCGTAATTATGAAATATCTCAAAAAGATTGGCGGAAAAAAAAACCCCAAAAAAAAAATAAGGAAACAGTGACTAAATTGGGCCCCCAAGAAAGGACATTTCCCAAACTTAGATGCGTCGCAAACAGAATCCCCTTTCCCCGGGCCTCCTATGAGCCTCCAAACCCCAAATTTAAAAATAAAATTTTGATCTAAATCTAGGGAAAAATTCAAAAACCGTAAGGCATAACAGTGATTGAACTGTACTTTTTTGGGAATAAGAAAGGGCCCTTTTAAAAAAACACTGTTATTGGCTTAGAGGGATACCAGGAACGAGCGACTTGTTTTCCCCAAATCAGGTAATATCTTCCCTCGACAACTCAAAAGAACTGAACCCTTAGTACCCAACAAGGTTTACCCAAAAAACGAATCGTAGTCAAATTTTAGGGGAATCAAAACTAGAGCTGTTTCAGAAAAAAATATTCCAAATCCCGCTATGAGTCCCCCTTTTTCTTTAAAGGGGAAAGTTGGAATAGACGAGACTCAATTAGTTTAAAAAAATTTCCCTTTCCCTGATACGGGAAATTTTTAAAAATTTTAAAAACAGGACATACTTCCCGTAAGTATATGACTTTCACAAAGCTAATGCTTATTAGAACCTATGGAGGCGCCATTATAAGAGTGCCCCTTCACAGGTATACATCCCAAAAAACCCGGGCCCATACGGCTTTGTGTCGGTAGGTATATCCAGGGAAAATTTTCCTTTTTCAGAGGGGGTTGACCCTTTAAACATAGGATGAAACTAGACTATCCGGGGTACAAGCCGAGAGCCCCTAGTTATTGATAATTCTTCGAAAAATTTTAATATGCCATAGGAAACTCGAAAAGAGGCTCCACCTTATTTCCCCTCAATTTTTTAAAATAGAGCAATTTCTAAGGCCTCAAAAACCTTTAAACAACCCGAAGTCCTAAGTGAAGGCGAAGTTTAGGTCTCGATTTTTTGTTCAGCCGAAACCCCTTTCAACCCGGGGTCTTAAAAACTGGAAAAATTTTTATGATCGGCTCTTTTCAAGATTCTGATATTTAAAAAGCTATCGAAAGAAGATTTAAAAAAGGGTTTAGTTCCTTGATCCATCCCAAGAAAATTAAAAGAGAGATAGCATTACAAAAAGACGACCCCAAGACCCGGAAATTGTTAATATCTTTAATGGGGATATTAATGGAAAGGAAAAAAATCTTTTGTCCCTTTCCCACATACTGTCTACCACCCCAAAAATCTAGGTGCACCTAGCCCCTTTTAACCCCTTCAAGGGGGGGTTTCCCTTTGGGGTGGTGAAGAGGGTCTTGGTCTGAGGGAAATTTGACCTTTCGGTCCTTTTTCCTCAGAACCCAACCTAATACCCCCCAATCCCCCCCCCCCTATCCCCTCCCCCCCATCCTCCCCCCTTTTTTCCCTTTTCCCCCTCCTCCCCACCCCCTCCCTTTTGCCCTTTCCCCTTTTTTTTTCCCCTTTGGGGTTTCTCCCACGGGGGGGGCTAGTTCCAGGGAGGGGAAAGGAAAACCGGGGTCCCCTCCCCTTCCGTTGAGGTTCTTGCGGGGGGCGTGTTTGCCATGGAATCTGGGTCGCCTGGGGATGTCCCGCCCCCCTCCCGGGAAAACCCTAGTAGCTTTGGGTTTTCTTTCCCGGGGGAAAGCGTGTATCTCTGGAAGCCACCTTTTTGGGTTTTTGGGGGGGGGTGGGCCCAAGGAGGTATGCCTTTTTTGGCGGATATCCGGCCCCCCCTCTCTTTTTTTCCACCGAGGGAAGGGTTGGGAGATGTGATTTTGCTATCCCCGGGTTGTTTTGTTTTTTAGCATTATAGGTAGGGTATGGCACGGGTTTCCATGCTGCATCTGCGCCCCCACTTGCGGTTCTTAGGTCCTCTTGGGCGCGGGGGAGATTTCTGGCCCTTTCATTCCCCCTAGGACCTACCCTCCCCGGGGTTTCCCCCCTTTTTTTTCTTTTTTTTTTTTTTTTATTTTCTTTTCTTTATTTTTTTTTCTTAAAAACAAAAAGAAAGAAGTAACCTAACCATGGCAGCTCTAGTCCATGAATCTGGTACCCCAGGCCCTTCTTGATACCACACCCCGTTCTGACCCGCCTTGTCTTTGGACCACTCTTCAGACATTCCTCATGCCTCTGTACCTATTGCCGGTTGCTGTTTCCTCACCCGCTTAGGTACTGAGGCCTCGACTGACTCCTTCGATTTATCGGACCCCTTTTCTCTCCTCTGACTATGCTTTTCCGGCCTCCCCTCTACGGTGCGGCAATTTTCAAATCGCCGACCCATTCCACGTCGGACCAACTCTGGTCCCACGCCTAAACGCCAACGACAATTACCTGCTGATGATACTTCTCCACCTTCTCGTTCTTCTCAGAAACGATCGACACGTCCTTCACTACCTTTCCACGCTCAGTTTCAGACTGAACAGTGGACTAAATTCTTCACTTTACGACCAACTTCCTCTACTGCCTATCTTTCTGACCATAGTATTGGCAAGGCACTCCTACGCCATGTTGGTAAAGATATTTCTTTTCATGCTCTTAAGAGCGGTACGTGCATCATTACCGTACAGAATGCTACCCAGGCTCATGAGCTCTCTCATCTTTCCCATATCGATACTGTTCCTGTCACTCTTGAAAAACATCATTCCCTCAATTCTTGTAGTGGTACCATCATTCTGCCCCATACCATAGTTCAACAAAATTTCCAGACATGTGGCACCGACATTCTAGAACAGCTGGAACTCCAAGATCTCCCAATCCTCAAGGTAGACACTTACGTTCTTCCTGCCCGTGGGCGGAGACGATACCCTAGCAATGTGGCTCGTTTAACTTTTGACAGCCGAGAACTCCCATCCTCAGTTTACATAGCAGGATATCGGTTACAAGTTCGAAAGGTGATCCCTACACCACAACAGTGTAGAAATTGCTGGCGATTTGGCCATCCAGCGAAATATTGCAGATCTATCGCCGAATGCCCAGTCTGTGGTGCCGATGACCATTCTAATACGTCTTGCAATCGATCTCCCTCTTGCCTTAACTGTCATGAGGCTCACCCTTCGTACTCTCGCCGTTGTCAGGTCTATTTAAACGAGCGGGAAATCCGTTACCTCAGAGACAGAAGGTCTCCCTTATGCCATGGCAGTTTCTCATCTCTGCCTCCAAGGGAGACTCCCACGTGTTTCTTATTCCCATGTTTCAAAACGTCCCCCCACCTCTGGTATCCCATCTTCTACACCCACCTCTGGTTACCTCTCCCATAATCACTCCTGTATCTAATCCTTTTGCTGTCCTCGGCTCAGACGTCCCTACTTCAACGCCTCAGTCTAATCTCGCTTCTTCGAGTTCTCTCTCACAAGCCTCAGTATCGACGAGACCTCGTTCGACACCTCCTCCCAATCGTCCCTCTACTTCTCAAAAGTCAAAAAAAGGTCCGTTAACACCTACCCATCTTCCACCTTTTCATTTTACCCTCCCTGTCTCTGTCCCTGGTTCTTCCCCTCTCATTAGCTCAGTTACAAGTGCAGAGGTTCACCCTCCTCCTCGTAATGTACCTTCCTCTCCTGTTCCCTCCCAAGTTTCTTCCTCTTCTGCCACCTCCCAGGTTCCTGCCTCGTCTGTCCCCTGCCACGCTTCTCCAGTTCCCTCCACCCTTTCGCCCCCCCCCCTACCTTGGTACAGTCCAATACAGTTCCAATCTTTACTCATCCTCCCCCTACCATTCCCAATATTGTCTCCCATACGACATCTCTGAATTCCAAAACACTTGAAGCAATCTCTGAATATATTGCAGAGACCAAACCATCAGTGGACACTGATCCACCTTCCGCTCTTTCTCTCTCCTCTGCTCCATCTGCACAACTCCTTTCTTCACAGCGCACCATTCCTTCGCTGCTTGAACGTTTTCCACTGCCTCCGCATGTGGACTTTCTAGTGTACTTTTCTAGTGTACGTGTCAGCGTGTCAGCGTGCCTCGTTGTGCTCCGGGTTATCTCGTGTTTTCACGGTCGCTCTTACGTGCTAGAACTTTAATTTGTGTCATCAATCCTATACGATACATCCCTCTAGCGCCTGGAACCAATCTTGGGCGGAAAACATTATATACTGAGTCAAAAAAGGAGAATTAGTGTGCCCTACTTAGCAGAGTTTACTGCCAGAGGGGAATCATAGGCCTGTGTCCCGTGTGAAAAAAATAAAAATAATTGAACTTTTCGTGTCGGAGGAAAGAAAGTCTCCCTGATAACATTGAGTATACATAGTGTATAGTGTATACTACAGTGGCTCCCTAGTATATTGATGATAAAGGCTAAAGTGTCATTTGAAAACAGGTGAATTTGTAAATGAAGTGATAAGCCTATAGAGGCAGGTGCCAGAAGTCGCCAGAAACTTACCACAGGTCAGCTGTTTTAATAATCTTCCTGGCCTGCTAGTGTACTCGCATATAATCTAGTGATACCAGTGAATAGCAGAATACAGTGTTGTAGTAGCAACTAACCAGTATCATAATGGTACTTAGTGGAGTGGAGTGACTTTCATTAGTTTCTTTTTCTTGAAATACCAGACGTTACTGTGAATTTCATATAACCTGTAGTTACCAGCGGTCGCAATATACACAACGAGAAGCAATTATTACTACAGAAAAAGCGTCCTTCCTCCAAAATTTGCACCAGTCAACTATAGTGATAATATAGCATTTATTGTGGTGGAGACTGAAAAAAAAAAAAAAAAAAAAAAAATAGAAAAGCTAGATACAGCGATTGATAAACAAGGGTTGAGGTCGACCGTTCGTCACCGTAGGAGCTGCCAGCAGTCACCGATTTCTTCAGCACGCAAGTTATACTTTTGTATCAGTCAAATCACATATTACTCGGGTAGATAATTTCCAGTAGATCCTTCATGTGTTAGCTCAAATCACCGACCAGTATGTTTTAAATAAGTGACCCACTGATCAGATCAGATCGACTGGTCCGAACCCTTGACTGGTCCGAACCCTTGACTGGTCCGAACCCGGGACTGGTTTCAAACGGTTTCGTTGGACAATAAAGCAGACTGTAAACGGATGGGGTTGTAGGCGCCCTTATAAACACAAACATTAAAAATCAGGGAACGTGACGGTAAGCTGTCCAATATACAAAAACAGTTAGAAACAGAAATACAAATAGCTAGAGCTTCATTTAAGGTTATTAATAGAATATTCAAGAGGTTGCTAGTAAATTGCAGTAAATCAACCATTCAAATCATTATGAAGCTGTGTGTAGTCTGTGGTCAGTCAAACAAACGGGCTTCCACATGGATTAAATTGTCATTTTTGTGGAAATGGTGTCACGCCCCTTGTGCAGATATCCAAGAACTAGCTACAAGCAGTATTAAAACAGAGAAGTGTTTTTGGGTATGCCAAATGAGGAAAATCTGTGGACTAAAATCACAAGGGTATTAAAAGAGGACAACATCAAAGCTGCTTTCATAGAAAACCTGGAAGCTTTCTACAATAGATGGGAACATAAAAAGTCTGGGCTGAATGGTACTGCCCTTGATACTGGCCATGTAGTCACAAACTGTAAGGCTGGAGGTGATGTCCTGGTAGTCAGTAAATGTGGGCTGATAGTGCTGTCCTGGGAGACAGTAATGGTGAAGCTGGAGGTGCTGTCCTGGGAGACAGAAATGGTGAAGCTGGAGATACTGTCCTGGGAGACAGTAATAGTGAAGCTGGAGATACTGTCCTGGGAGACAGTAATGGTGAAGCTGGAGATTTTGTCCAGATAGTCGGGAATTATACGCAGGAAGGAATACATATAAATGACCTCATAGGGGACAGGAGCCATAGTAGGGAAACAAGTGTAGTCAAAGATAAGATAAAACCAATATTGCAAACTAGAAATACCGCAGGAAATAGCAAACAAGAGGACTCCAATAGCAATACTGAGGATAAATTACCAAAAACAACTGGTGGGAGCTCCATTGTTGGTGCTAGGGAGGATAGAAGTAAGACAGGGAAACATGCACCAACAGGGAATACAGTCACAGAAACCCAAGGCAAGCGGAAACCAAGCCTGTGCACATACTATGCACTTGATATCTGCTGGCATTACCTGGAGTTTACCTGGAGAGAGTTTCGGGGGTCAATGCCCCCGCGGCCCGGTCTGTGACCAGGCCTCCTGGTGGATCAGCGCCTGATCAACCAGGCTGTTGCTGCTGGCTGCACGCAAACCAACGTACGAGCCACAGCCCGGCTGATCAGGAACTGACTTTAGGTGCTTGTCCAGTGCCAGCTTGAAGACTGCCAGGGGTCTGTTGGTAATCCCCCTTATGTGTGCTGGGAGGCAGTTGAACAGTCTCGGGCCCCTGACACTTATTGTATGGTCTCTTAACGTGCTAGTGACACCCCTGCTTTTCATTGGGGGGATGGTGCATCGTCTGCCAAGTCTTTTGCTTTCGTAGTGAGTGATTTTCGTGTGCAAGTTCGGTACTAGTCCCTCTAGGATTTTCCAGGTGTATATAATCATGTATCTCTCCCTCCTGCGTTCCAGGGAATACAGGTTTAGAAACCTCAAGCGCTCCCAGTAATTGAGGTGTTTTATCTCCGTTATGCGCGCCGTGAAAGTTCTCTGTACATTTTCTGGAAAAACAGATGGGACATGCAACTATGACCACCCTAGAAAATGCCATGCCCATATGACAACAGGAAAATGCAAACTCCCTTCCTGTAAGCTTTTTCACCCTGAAATGTGTACCTCTTCAGTACAGGAAAGACTGTGCTATAACTTAAATTGCCAGGCATACCATCTAAAGGGGACAAAAAGATACAAAACATCCAGGCCATGGGAAAACCTGGGTAGCCACAGCCACACAAGAGGGAGAGGTTTTTTAGTGCCAGGAAGGAAAAAAAACTGGCAGGAAATGGCAGAAATCGTACACCAAATCCAGTCATTCCTGGAGTGGAATCACAGTCGATGGCCTCCACTCCAAACCAACAGATACAGATACTAATGCCGGAAAAAATCCCCCCCCCCCATACCAACAAAAAACCCCCCAGTCCTTTTAACATTCTTTTTTTTTGCAAATAAACAGGGCTAAACCCAGCAACAAACAAAAAAAATCCCTTTTCCCCAAATCCGGGACTGTTGCAGGGGAAAAGGAAATTTGTTCGTGGCTTTCACTGAGAACCAAACATAAAGGATCACTTGGAAAAAAAAAATTTTGGACCCCAGGTTACAACCTATACAATTTGACAGATTTGAACGGGCCCAAAAGGGGGGGGGTTGGCCTGTAAAATTGCAGTCACTTTTTTTTGGCAAGAACTGCTTAATGCCTCAAATGATTTAGGGGAATTTTTAAGCAGTAAAGGTCGAAAACCCAAAAACCTAGTCTTTGGGTGGTAGCTAAAACCCCCCCGGGATGCAACATCCCAGCAATTCCGGGAAAACACTTTTAAAAAAATTGACCACTTTTTCTGGAAAATTTTCCAGCTCCTGACCCAAACATCTTGCTCCTGGGATTTCACTTAAGGCCATAAAAGGGGGAATATGGGCAAATATATTTTTTGCAGTAATAACCCAGGAGGCAGCTCTGATGAAAACTCACACTCAAAACGACCCCTTTTTAAATCTCTCAAAAAAATTTAAATTTAAACCCAAACCAAAAAAATAGAGCCCTACTAGAATGGAGAATACACTAGACCCCCATCTTCACTAACAATGATGATCTAAATAAGAAATGTCACCATATAAAAAAACAATATACCCCCAGATCACAACATAATTGAGGTTCAACATTTATGCTTGGACCCCCAGACCGCCAAAATGAGAAAGTCCCCGAGGGAGCATTCACCCCAAAATTTAACTTCAATAACAAAAAAAAAAAAGTGGGGGCCAAGTAAACCAAGTCCCCCAAACCCATATAAGCTGGGAAGATACACTAAGCAACACAAACCCCAACTTAAAAGAAAAAGATTAAAAATTTGGGGCACTCCCATGTATGCACAAGGGTTTTTCCTCTAAGAAAAAGGAGGAGTAGATGTAAAATAGAAAGAGACAGGTCTCCCTTTACAGGCGACGGGAAAAAAATAACAGAGCCCGGGTAAAAAAAGGTCAATATATCTGAAATGCGTAGGGGGAAAACGGTCAAGAAATACAAGCATCGAACTTAAAACAAAAAAAAACCTTTTGGAGTTTAGGAATCGCGGGGAAAACTAAAAACCATAAAAAGAAATCGAAAAAAACCCAAAAAAATTTTTTTCTCCATCCAAAACAAAAAAAACGAGAACAACGGCCCCGTATTGGGGGGCCCCCACTTAAAAAAGATGGGGCCTACACAGATACAGCAAGGAAATGAGTGAGCTACCAAGTCCCAAAAATGACTCCCCTTTTTTAGCAAGCCGCAAAACCCGACTGAAAAATCCCAAATCAAAATGAAATTTTTTTTTGAGAAGCCACAAAATTTTTATTAAACACCAAACCCCATCCGATGTTAACCTGGGCGCCAAAAGACTTTGAACAGGGGATAAATGGCATGCCCCGCACTCTGCCCCAGGGCCAGACTCATGGAAACCCCTGTGTTCATCAAGAACTGCAAGAAGCCAAAAATCACGACCCTTTTTCCCTCCCCAGGAAAAGGGGGCTGGACACGGGGGTCGTCCCTCAGTTACTAAAAAAAACAGACTAGCCCCACTCCACAAAGGGGGGCAGTAAAGCAACAGCAAAGAACTACAGACCAATAGCACTAACACCCCATATCATAAAAACTTTGAAAGGGTCCTAAGAAGCAAATCACCACCCATCTAGAAACCCATCAGTTAAAACAACCCAGGGCAACATGGGTTTTGGGAACAGGTCGCCCCCTGTCTGTCTCAACTATTGGATCACTACGACAAGGTCCTAAATGCACTAAAGACAAAAAGAATGCAGATGTAATATATACAGACTTTGCAAAAGCCTTCGACAAGTGTGACCATGGCGTAAAAAGCGCACAAAATGCGTGCTAAAGGAATAACAGGAAAAGTCGGTCGATGGATCTATAATTTCCTCACTAACAGAACACAGAGAGTATCCGTCAACAGAGTAAAGTCCGAGGCAGCTACGGTGAAAAGCTCTGTTCCACAAGGCACAGTACTAGCTCCCATCTTGTTCCTCATCCTCATATCCGACATAGACAAGGATGCCCAGCCACAGCACGTGTCTTTCTTTGCAGATGACACCCGAATCTGCATGACAGTGTCTTCCATTGCAGACACTGCAAGGCTCCAGGCGGACATCAACCAAATCTTTCAGTGGCTGCGGAAAACAATATGAAGTTCAACGATGAGAAATTTCAATTACTCAGATATGGTAAACATAGGAAATTAAATCTTCATCAGAGTACAAAACAAATTCTGGCCACAAAATAGAGCGAAACACCAACGTCAAAGCCCTGGGAGTGATTATGTCGGAGGATCTCACCTTCAAGACCATAACATTGTAATCAATCGCATCTGCTAGAAAAATAAACAGGATGGATAATGAGAACCTTCAAAACTAGGGAGGCCAACCCATGATGACACTCTTCAGGTCACTTGTTCTATCTAGGCGGAATATTGCTGCACTATAACAGCACCTTTCAAGGCAGGTGAAATTGCCGACCTAGAAAATGTACAGAGAACTTTCCCCCGCGAGCATAACGGAGAAAAAACACCTCAATTACTGGGAGCGCTTGGGGTTTCTAAACCTGTATTCCCGGGAAACCAGGAGGGAGAGATACATGATTATATACACCTGGAAAATCCTAGAGGGACTAGTGCCGAACTTGCACACGAAAATCACTCACTAGGGAAAGCAAAAGACTTGGCTGACAAATGCACCATCCCCCCAATGAAAAGCAGGTGTCACTAGCACGTTAAGAGACCATACAATAAGTGTCAGGGGCCCGAGACTGTTCAACTGCCTCCCAGCACACATAAGGGGGATTACAAACAGACCCCTGGCAGTCTTCAAGCTGGCACTGGACAAGCACCTAAAGTCAGTTCCTGATCAGCCGGGCTGTGGCTCGTACGTTGGTTTGCGTGCAGCCAGCAGCAACAGCCTGGTTGATCAGGGGCTGATCCACCAGGAGGCCTGGTCACAGACCGGGCCGCGGGGGCGTTGACCCCCGAAACTCTCTCCAGGTAAACTCCAGTCCGTAGGAACCCTTACCTGCGGATTTCAAGTATCTTTATCATTGCCAATCATGGCCTATTTACAGTGGAATATACGCGGCCTCAGGGGTAATCGGGGTGAACTTCAGATGTTACTCTCCCAGTTTGCCCCTGTTGGTGTTTGCTTACAGGAACCAAAATTACACTCTGCTGTTATTTCTCACATCTCAGGCTATAATTTATTGTATTCTTCAGATCCTTTTCCTGATGGGACCTTTAATGAAAGTGCCCTTCTTCTCCACACTGATATTCCGTCCCAAACAGCTATTTGTTCATATTTCGCTGCATTACACAGCAGCCCGTATCCCACTTACATAGGTAGTATACGCTCTGTTCTTTATATCTCTCTCCTTCTCGGGCATTATCTATTCCGGATTTTCCCTTTCCCCTTGTTTCGTCATTACCGCCACCGATTCTGTTACTTGGTGATTTTAATGCCCACCATTTCCTCGGTGGGGGGTCTCACTGTATTCCCGTGGAATTCAGTTAGAGGCTTTTCTTGCCACCCACCCCCTCCATTTTTTTAAATACAGGTACTCACACCCTTTTTGATCCTGGGACTCATACTCTCTCTTGCATCGATCTCTCAGTCTGCTCTTCCTCCGCCGCATTAGACTTCACTTGGTCTGTTTCTCCCGGACTTACATGACAGTGATCATTTCCCAATCATTCTTACTTCCCCTTCATATTCCGCCACCTCTTCGCACCCCACCTGGCAATTTAATCGGGCAAATTGGAACCTTTAACTCACACCTAACTGTTTTTTAAAGAGGTTCCTCCTTCGTCCTCCATCGATGAGCTTTTACACCTCTGCTGAATTATATCCCATCCTTACAGCATTTATCCGTATTGCATCTATGCCTGTGTCATCATTTGGGGTTTGTCTCAGACTCCCTTAGTGCTTTACAGGCTAACAAAAATTTGATACCACCTCACCCCTTAGCCTCCGTATCTAACTTTGGCTACGCCGCATCTTTACCAAGCATAAAGATATGTTTTTTGTTGGGTCCCTGGTCATGTTGACGTACAGGGCAATGAACAGGCAACACTGCTGCGCGTCAGCAGTACATGACCTACCAATTTCTTATAAGGTATTCCATTACGGACTATTTTTGCTGCAATATCTTCCACCTTCACACCCGTTGGCAACAACGTTGGTCTACTATGCTGGGCAACAAACTTAAATTTCTTTTAAAAACCGAGTATAGGTTAAACTGGCCGTCTTCTTAAATCACCATGTCGGGGTTGGGAGACTACTCTCTCCCGTCTTCGCATTGGCCATACTCGTCTTACTCATGGATATCTCATGGAGAGGCGTCTTGCTCCTCTCTGTGAGAATTCCCAAGCTCCATTACAGTCAGCCACATTCTGTTGGACTTCCCACTTTAATCAACGAGCACGCAGAATTTACCTCTGTCGTCGTCTTCGCTCCGCTGCTCTCCTTTACCTTCCCTTCTCGCTGATGTACCCACCTTCATCCAGACTCTCTCATTGACTTTTTGACAACGACTGACTTTTTCTTCACAAATTCTGATACCTCAGCCCTTTCTACTTCAATCTCTTGCTACCCCTCTACCCCCGTACTATCCCCTGCCCCGCTGTTTTCTGTAACCTGCTGATCATCCCCCCTCCCTTCTGCCATCCAATTCCCTTGCTTCCCCTTTCCCCACCCTGCAGCGCTGTATAGCCCTTGTGGCTTACCTGGAGTTTACCTGGAGAGAGTTCCGGGGGTCAACGCCCCCGCGGCCCGGTCTGAGACCAGGCCTCCTGGGGGATCAGAGCCTGAATCAACCAGGCTTTGCTGCTGGCTGCACCAAACCAACATACGAGCCACACCCGGCTGATCCGGAACTGACTTTAGGGGCTTGTCCAGTGCCAGCTTGAAGACTGCCAGGGGTCTGTTGGTAATCCCCCTTATGTGTGCTGGGAGGCAGTTGAACAGTCTCGGCCCCTGACACTTATTGTATGGGCTCTTTAAAGTGCTAGTGACACCCCTGCTTTTCATTGGGGGATGGTGCATCGTCTGCCAAGTCTTTTGCTTTCTAGTGGGTGATTTTCGTGTGCAAGTTCGGTACTAGTCCCTCTAGGGTTTTTCCCGGTGTATATAATCATGTATCTCTCCCTCCTGCGTTCCAGGGGAAAACAGGTTTAGGAACCTCAAGCGCTCCCAATAATTGAGGGTTTTATTCCCCCGTTATGCGCGCCGTGAAAGTTCTCTGTACATTTTCTAGGTCGGCTTAGCGCTTCTTTTTGATTATAATAATAAATAGCACTTTAGGGGAATTTTTTTTTATATTTTATTTAAAACATCACAATAACATTAAATAGATAAAGAACACAGTATCAGTTCTTACTCAAAATTATAAACTCATTATCTAAATGAACACAGACGATTAACGTTGTGTTGTCACACCTGTCCCTCATCCCATATACATTACATCCAATTAACTATGTTAAGTAAGATTACACAAATAACATAACAATATTCAACATTATTATTATAAAACCCAAAGGAAAAGCCCAAACCTACAATCTGCATTATTTTTTCCACTTTGTTATTTATATATTATTAATCCACATAATCTTTTAAACCCTCCTTTACAATACTCTTATTGCCAGTGCCGACACAGCTACACTTCTACCCCCCCCCGTAAAACAGTTTCCCCATTCTAAATAACATACATTAAATTTTCCCCAATGAATGGTCATTGAAAACAATTTCTACTAAAATAACCCAACCCAGCAGACTTTCCAAACAAAAACAGTCAGGGTCATTATAAGACATGTAGGAACGAGTCCTGCAATCAAATATGTAAAACATATACGCATGCATATACACATACGTGTATGTGGGACTTATTCATAAAACAAACTAAATCATACATAGAAATAAATCGCTAAATGAACTTGTCTGCAAATAAAAATAAAAATTACAATCTATGATAGAACTATACCAAAGACATTGGTTTTCCCCCCAAAAACCCTACACATACACAAAGTTAATGTTACGGATTAACACTCAATATATAATAGGGCCTTCCATACAAAATAAGGGTTTTATAATAAACCCCATCAAATACTTAAATATTTTCGTACATATGCATAATGTACATATTCAATACAATAATAAAAAAAGAGGTGTATGACAAGGCAAATCTATCTTCAGATTAAAAATATATAAGACATATCCTCACATTATACATATAAATATAAACCTCCTATATAAAATGATTCTTTAACAATAAGGGAAAAAAACCGAAAATCACATACAACTTTTGACCTCTGTGATTTTACAAAAATTCATAAGGTCTACATACCCCGAGCCCCCAACGGCTCCCTACAATAAACCTTACCACAACAACCCCCCGTGCAAACCAATCAACCATACCTCACCAGGCTTCAAACACACCAAGAGGGCGCACCACTGAAGAGACCAACCCCCTTTCCTCCCACCCCATACTCAAACGGAAATTTAAAAGTTCAACAGTAATCCACGATAAACCCTCCGGAAAACTAATTACCCACCTTCCCCCATATAATTGTTTGTTCCTACATGCTGTCCTATAAAAACTCGCCGCCAACGCTTTTATCCAATGTTCCCCTCCACCTCCCTCATCCCCCAAGAAACATACAATAATCAACTATTACATATCTGATAGCCCTTCCCACCTCTTTGGGTACCCCTTCCATATCTAACATTAAAGCCCTAAGGGGTGATATCTTTCCCCCCCCCCAATAAAAAGAAAACCCTCTTCAACCACAATCTTACCACCTCCAATGCAGAACAAAAATATAATACATGAAAAGCCGTTTCAACTTTCCCCCCAAAAAGCGCATGACGCCTCTCTCACAAAACCCATTCGTCTTAGCACCTCTTTCGATGCTAACGTCCCCATAAGAAATCTATATACTAATTCCCTCGCTCTTGCCGGTATTCTTAATTTACTAAATTCCCCCCATATCACTCTCCAATCATATGTGGGATACACTGCCCTCCCTTTCATTAATTCCTGACGACGGCCCACACCCACTAACCGTTTTAACCTTGAGTTTTTTAACATTGCATACCTTTAACATAAACCGCAACATGTCTTCACACTCCACTAAGTCCCTGCCACCCCACCATTTGCGGATATCCCCCATCACCTCCCCCACCCGAAGACCCCATTCCCCCGCTGCCCGAATATACCTCTGCTTCACATATAGCGCCTTCACCCTAGACCCTAATGCAATCAATCCCAGTCCTCCCTGCCTTACCGCAGTCATTACTACATCTTTGCCCAACCACGCCCTCCCATAGCCCCACACATACCTTAAGACCCTTTGCATTTCCATAATATCCTGACTTTGTAATGGGTAAATGTCCGCCACTCCCCACACCTTACTATAAATCAGCGTATTTACCACCACAACCCTTTGATGCAAGGTTACATCCCCGGCCCTTAGACCCCACTTAAAACTTCTACCATTAATTAAAACACAAATCTTCCAGCACACACTTTACGACTCGCAGGTCACATGACATACATTGCTGTGACTCTTATGTACTTAATAAAACCAGTACTAACAGGTGCACACAGAATACATCACAAAAACAATTGCATTACAAAACTCCAAACAATTCACACTATATGCAACTAACACCAACCTGGGAAATTAGAAAATTTTGTATAACATAAACATTAAACATGGCGTAGCCTCTGTTGGTGACTTAGTGGTTCAACATGACTCAGCATAAGAAAACCATACCGTGGTTCTGAGTACCACTTATTGATGGTGCAAAACCCTGTGAGAGTTAAGGCAGGTAAACTAGATAATATAGGTATAACATCGGCGGAAGTCATCGGTGCTGAGGTTTTCCCAGGATATAATTGGAAGACTATATGGCAGGGGTTCAAGAAATTGTCCTTACAACCACGGGTTAGGGAAACTGGTTACCGATTCCTCCACGGGATTTTGGCGTCCAAGGCACAATTGTACATTATGGGAATGACCCAGGATCAGACCTGTGCGTGGTGTGGGTGGCCGGAAACGGCGTTTCATGTCGTATACTTTTGTGACAGTTTACATAAGGTTAGGGATTGGTTCAAGGGTGTTCTCCGAAGAGTGGGAGGGGGGGGTTTGTCGATGCTTAGAGTTTTGAGTCTTGAAATGGGAGATTGCTCGGATGCTGTACGACGTTCTGTGTCATATTTGGTACTTGACTATTTATATGTGTCATGGGTATGCGGGGCTTAGGGGTGCGATGCGTGTCAAGGTGCTGATGTGTCATGTTTATAGGACGAAATGTAGGAATAGAGAGGTATATGGGCAATGCTGGGAGGGAGCTTTTTCTTTGGGGTATAGGAATCTAACGATGGAAACGTTACGGGAGTAATGAGGTGGGGGTAGGTATAATCGCTTGGTGGGGCCTAGGGGTTGGTCTCCCGGGGGGGGGGAGAGAAGAGTTAGTTTTTTTTTTTTTTTTGGTGCGTCTGGACTGTATGTTTTATTTGGTGTGTATGGTGAATCTGGGTGTAATGTAGGGTGAAGGAAGGGAACCTTGTATGGTCTGGGGTATAGTGTCTTTCTGGCGTGAATGAGTATCATAGTCTGAGAAAGGGGGGGGGAGTGGTACTCAGAACCACGGTATGGTTTTCTTATGCTGAGTCATGTTGAACCACTAAGTCACCAACAGAGGCTACGCCGTGTTTAATGTTTATGTTATACAAAATTTTCTAATTTCCCAGGTTGGTGTTAGTTGCATATAGTGTGAATTGTTTGGAGTTTTGTAATGCAATTGTTTTTGTGATGTATTCTGTGTGCACCAACCTGGGAAATTAGAAAATTTTGTATAACATAAACATTAAACACGGCGTAGCCTCTGTTGGTGACTTAGTGGTTCAACATGACTCAGCATAAGAAAACCATACCGTGGTTCTGAGTACCACTCCCCCCCCCTTCTCAGACTATGATACTCATTCATGCCAGAAAGACACTATACCCCAGACCATACAAGGTTCCCTTCCTTCACCCTACATTACACCCAGATTCACCATACACACCAAATAAAACATACAGTCCAGACGCACCAAAAAAAAAAAAAAACTAACTCTTCTCTCCCCCCCCGGGAGACCAACCCCTAGGCCCCACCAAGCGATTATACCTACCCCCACCTCATTACTCCCGTAACGTTTCCATCGTTAGATTCCTATACCCCAAAGAAAAAGCTCCCTCCCAGCATTGCCCATATACCTCTCTATTCCTACATTTCGTCCTATAAACATGACACATCAGCGCCTTGACACGCATCGCACCCCTAAGCCCCCGCATACCCCATGACACATATAAATAGTCAAGTACCAAATATGACACAGAACGTCGTACAGCATCCGAGCAATCTCCCATTTCAAGACTCAAAACTCTAAGCATCGACAAACCCCCCCCTCCCACTCTTCGGAGAACACCCTTGAACCAATCCCTAACCTTATGTAAACTGTCACAAAAGTATACGACATGAAACGCCGTTTCCGGCCACCCACACCACGCACAGGTCTGATCCTGGGTCATTCCCATAATGTACAATTGTGCCTTGGACGCCAAAATCCCGTGGAGGAATCGCTAACCAGTTTCCCTAACCCGTGGTTGTAAGCGCAATTTCTTGAACCCCTGCCATATAGTCTTCCAATTATATCCTGGGAAAACCTCAGCACCGATGACTTCCGCCGATGTTATACCTATATTATCTAGTTTACCTGCCTTAACTCTCACAGGGTTTTGCACCATCAATAAGTGCCGTAACATTGCTTCGCACCTTGTGAGGTCCTTCCCCACCCACCATCGTCGAACCTCCCTCATCACTGCATCAACTCTCACTCCCCTGACCCCACCCCTTGTTAGGTATTCCTGTCGTACATATATGCCCATTAGTCGACTGTGTAGTGGTATTAGCCCCAAACCTCCCCGAGTTACGTGCGTCATAACTATGTCTTTCCCTAACCAATGCCTACGGTAACCCCATATGAAATCCAAAGCCTTCCTCTGTAACCGCAACACATCGTCCGTCATCAATGGATAGACCGCTGAAACAAACCATAATTTACTATACACCAGTACGTTGACAACTATTACTCTTTGGTGTAATGTTACATCACCTGGTCTCCATCCCGCCATCCTAAGAATTGCAGCTGTAACTACAATGGATGAATTAAATGCACGCGCTGCCTGTTCGTCATTGCAAAAATGCACACCACAGATCTTTATCCGCTCAACGGTTCTCCACCCATACTCCGTACCTAACGTCCCGCCCACCCAGGACCCCACCTCCAAAAGTTTGGATTTTTCTCTATTAATGCGCATGGAAGACGCATCGCTAAAAAACCTTATAACCTTATTTATGAACGCTAAACCATTCCTACTATGCACCAAGATGGTGGTATCGTCCACATAACCTAAAATTTCTACTGCTTCTTCCTGTGTGCAATCCTCCCCCCCCACCCCACCCATTACCAATCTATAAAAGGGGTCCTGCAAACAGGCAAACAAAAGCTGCGAGAGGGGACACCCCTGCCGCAGCCCCCACCCCATGCCTATCGCGGACCCCACCCTCCCATTAACCTGGACTCGTACCTGTGCCTCCGTATATAACATACATACCCACGCTACTATTTCTTCCCCGAAACCCTGCTTCAATAATATAGCTAATAATGTTTCCCTATCCACATTGTCAAAAGCCTTTTCCCAATCCAATCCTACGACTCCGCCTCCACTACAATCTTTCACGAAACTTTTGAGGCGTCGATGACCATCTCTCATAGATCGGCCAGGAATCCCGTATTGCCCTTCCCATATTACCTTGTCCAAAACTCGTTTCATCCGGTTTGCCAAAATACGCGCAAAAATCTTATAATCCGCCCCCATCAATATGATGGGCCTATATGCCTCCAAAGATTCACAGACCTCGGCCTTTGGTACCAATACTACAACACCCAACCCCGCTTCACCGCCCATGCTACCTCTAGTTTTCATTGAATTGTAAAGTCGAACCAACATGTGTTTTAACAGTTCCCAATGAACTACATAAAAATCACCTGGTATCCCATCCCAACCAGGTGATTTCCTCAGTGCCTGTCCCTGAACAGCCTTGGAAACCTCCTCCTCCGATATACAACCCTCCATGTCCTCTCGATCTACGTCTCTCAAATTTGCCACTATGCCACGCAGTAAAGCTTCCCTCGCCTCTCGATTCCCCTCTCTACCCTTCCATTTTCTCTCAAACCATTGGTCTGCATAGGTCCCAATGCTCTCAGTAGTAACTAGCCTTTGTCCTTTATGATAACCACCCAAGTCATCACCGACCACTACTGACAAAATTGTCGTCGCCACACATCGCATTCTGAAACTACGCAAAACCCCAACTGAGGGTTTATCCCCCCAAAGCACCTCCTCAATCCCAGCTCGCACCCTCAAAGCCTGAAATTTATCATTCTGAATTTCCCGTAATTGACTATGTAGACACTCTATTTCCGCTAGGTCATACCTCCCGCCTGTACCATAACAATCCCTCAGCTGTCCCTCTAAATATTTTTGCTTCCCATATCTATAACACGCCTCCTCCTTCCCTAACCGTCTATAAAAACCCTGTATTGCATGTTTCGCCTTTGAATGCCACCACTCTACAACATCCTCTATCCCATTCCCGTTATTCCAGAAGTCAACCCACCATAACCTGAAAGCTTCCACAGCATCGACTCCTTGCAACAAGCTGACATTTAATTTCCAATAACTAGTAAATACACGGATAGCGCCCTCCCACTCGAGTGTTACCAGAACACCACGGTGATCTGAGAAACCCAGATCAACACAATCGACCCTGCCACCACGGATTAAGTTGGTGATATAAACCCTGTCCAACCGCGCAGCGTAACCCCTTCTACAAAACGTATGTTCCACATTCCACCCGTCGCTACCCACAACATCCACTACACCAATCGCTTGCAATACCTCACGTAAAACCCTTAAATTACACCCCCCACCTCGCGGTTCGACGTCTTTTTCCCGGATCACACAATTCCAATCACCTGCCACGACAGAAACTAAGGGTAGACTTCTGAGAAAATAAACCAAAACATCGCGTACAAAATCCTCTTTTACTCGTCGATTTGTTGTCGCTGGCATATATACTCCCACGAAACCCACCTGAATGTTCCCCCACAAACCCACCACACGCACAACCCGGCCCCCTCCGCCCCACTCCCATGCTACAAGCCTAAAAGGGCTGGTCTCCCTTATGCCTATCACAACCCCACCTTTGAGATTATCCGAATTTCCCGCATAGCACTTATACCCTTGCACACGTAATTCACTACCACACTGAAAATTGTGTTCCTGTATAAAAAAAAACGTCAACATTCATACGTCTGAGCGATACCTCTACCCAACGTCTCTTGACATCTGCTCTGAGGCCATTGACATTCATTGTTATACACTTGAACTCTCTGGTTAGGTTTTCTCATTTCGTTTTCCCATCACCTTTATACCTGACTTGGACTTGCCACTGCTGCACCTGCCCGTTTTCCCCACACTCCCACTTAACTTCTCTAAGGGGGGTCCCTTAACTCCCTTGGCTACGTCAGCCCACACCATTTTACCAGACCTTTGACCCGGTGTTAAGACATCGTCCTCCACGTGTGTACTGGCCTCTTCCGTGACACTCCCTCATAGTCCATAGGCCCATCGCTGTCTGTTCTATGTACCTCGACATCCGTCACCACCACAGACGTAAAAGTCGTACGCCTATCTTCACACCGCCCACACGTCCCGCTAGACCATGGTCGACCACAGGCGACAACCGCTAATGTAGGCGGTAAAACCCTCTGTCGCCGGGCTATCGAGGATCCTCTGTAAGTCTTCAAAACTGGGCAATATCAATGGCGTTTGTACCTCCTCTTCCACCTGAGGTGACGCACTGTCCACGCACCCAATCGCCTCGATCTCCGACGCTGGTGGTAGCGTCGAGACAACCCCCTCTGCAGCATCCACTGCTTCACTCCACTTTACATCCGCTGGTAAAATCTGCAGCACGTCGTCCACCATTGTGGGCTTCTGATGGCCCAGCTCACCCTCCTCCATCGTATCTTTGGATGCAGTGTCTGTCAGGTCCCGACCGTTGTTTCCCTCGTCGGTGCTCACAAGACGCCGCCATATGACCCGTTGCACCACACAGGCAGGCACGTCCGAACCTGGCCTGGTAGGTTACGTAGACCTGCGTCTGAAAATCTTCCAACATGACAAACGAGGGAATTGGATGTCTCAATGTCATTTTCATAGAAAAGGAACCTGCGAGCATACCAGCATAAAAACCCTGGACCAACGCCCAATTTGGACAGCTTGTACGTGCCATAGCGCCAAAAGTCCGACGGATGTCCACCTCGTCTGCCTCGAAGGGATATTACGTAGACGAACCCACGATAACTTGTCGATACATCACGCAGGCGCACCTCCAGACTAGCGTTGATAACAATCCGTTTTTCTTGAAAGGCATCCACAACACTCACATACGCAGCAGACGACACAAATTTCACAAAAATTCTCGCGTTGCCGTTCAGAGAAATCCCATATAAATCCTCACGTGGGATTCCATACGTATCTCTTATCACAAGAGGCAGAATGACGTCAGCGGTGTCCTGGTATATTGCACCTTTCAACAATTCCACACAGACAGTGTTGACTCTTTTTCTGCGTTCCGCCATCTTGAGAAAACAAAACTTCTCAATACAGACACCAGAGGGCACCAGCCGCACACTCTGCGTCCGCCCTCACCAACAGCTGGGTGAGAACACGAAGTATTAAGTCCACATGGATGACCCTGACAGTCACGTCCGAGACTCCTATTCTCGAATTGTGATGGAAGCCACTCCAGATAGTTCTTCCGGCCATTGTTCCAAAAGCTCATCCTCTGGCAAATAACCATGCTGATCGAGTTCTTTCTTCTCCATTCTTCCGTCGTACTACATGCCTTATTTACCAAGAGGACACTTACTATAAAGGAGACATTACCAAGGATGCTTGCAAACTCCCTACTGCGACCTATTGTCATACGGGGGGGGGTGTTATATCTTCGAAATTGGTCAGCCTGTGTTATTTAACTATTGTAAGAGAATATGTTCATCACTTAATATTATAGTGCAAAAGTCCCCGTTTATAGCTAAAATAGAGACTTTCGGCGTTATATTATTATCTATTAATATATGATAAATACCATGGTATCACTATTTTATTATTATTATCACTATTTTGTTATTATTATCACTATTTTGTTATTATCACTATTTTGTTATTATCACTATTTTGTTATTATTATCACTATTATTTTATTATTATTGTTAGGTAGGATTTCTTGTGTATATAGAGTTTAAGTCTCTGAACCATCCGGTGAATTGTTCAATTGTTTATGTCCGGCTGGCTGACGTGGGTCAGCTGATCCAACCTGACGACGCATCAACAGACTGGCAAGTAGTCAGTCTGCTCCCAGCTCTAGCCCTGACAACTGATTGTATATTGGCTCTTACGGTGTACAGTTTGAATGGTTTTGAGAATTGGACTCTAGAGCTGACTCAGTTTGTTCCTCATTGCTCTGAAAGATTCTTTTGATATTTATATTCTTGGTCAGTTCAGTAATCCATAGAGATACTTTATGGCCAGATTCAAAGGTCTTGTTAAATCTTGTACCGTTTGTATTTTGAGTTTACTGTCTTGTTAAGACAAAGACATAAATGTTAAATTAAATTTTAAATTACAGGAAGTTTAATTTTTCCTTTTAATTACTTTCCAGAATTTAACTTAAATGATATGAAAAATTTTATTGAAAAAGTTTAATTTCTTTAAACAAAAAAAAATTTTAATTTTTTGTATTTAAAATTTGAAAAATTTTAAAAAAAAATTATTTTTTTGGATTTCCATTTTGAAATTTTTCCCCCACTAGACCTAAAATACCTTTAAAAATTGAAAAAATCTTGTTTCTAAAAAATAAATGTAACCCCCACTCGAAGTTTTAAAAAATTTTTTATTTCCAAACTTCAATATTAAAAACCTTATCCACTTTAAACCAAAAATTCAAAATTTAATTTATTTTTTAAAATTTCCCCACACAATTTTCCCCCCCACATTAATCTTAAATCACTTTCTTCAATTACCATAAACAACATTTTTCCAATTTTCCCTTCCAATATTTAAATTTAAACCCATCAACACCAACAAAAAACCAAACCCCCCCCCCACCCCCCCCCAAAAACCAACCCCCCCCCCCCCCCCCCCCCCCCCCCCCCCCCCCCCCCCAAAAAACCTTTCCTTTTTTAAATTTCCCCCCCCCCCCCTTTCCCCCCCCCCCCCCCCCCCCCCCCCCAAAAATTTTCCCCCCCCCCCCCCCCCCCCCCCCCCCCCCCAACCCCCCCCCCCCCCCCCCCCCCCCCCCCCCCCCTTTTCCCCTTTCCCCCTTTCCCCCCTTGGAACCCAGAAAGTTTCCCTAATAAATTTTTTTTTTTATTTTTTTTAAAACCAATACATTTTAACATAAAAATAAAAAAAACAGAGAAACCTAATAAAATTTTAAAACGCAAACGGTTTGTACCACATGCCGCAAGATATTCAACAAAACTTACATCAAAACAAAAACTAAAAACAAAATTACATGTCACAGGTCATGAATTACATATAACAAAACCTTGCATATTAAAAATTGAATTTTAAAATGACATCTGAAAAAGGTTCAATACACTTGAAATAAAAATACAAAAGTTATATCAGTTAAATCCCATCCTTCATTAATCAAAAAACCCCCAAAAAAACCCTAACTCATAATCTGACTAGATTACATACTTATCCCAAAAAATACAGCGAACAACCCCAACATACAAATAAACAGAAAAAGAATACAGCTTAGAAACAATAAAAAGCTCATACGTTACATACACCCTAACAAATTTCAGACAAATGGACTACGTTCTAAACTGTCAAATTTGTCTGTATACCTACAGACAAAATTTTAAAAAATCAAGAACTTCATAAAACCCCCCAAACCGATCAGGGTACAGACCAAAATTTTAAATTTTAAAAAAGAATCAATCATGCATAATAAAGTATTACTAACGTCTGCCCCTGAAAAAGGGCTAAATACAATGAAAGGATATATTTTATATTTAAAACACATCACACCCACACCCCCACACCCACACACCCACCGTACCAAAAATTTTCCAAAATCACATTAATCGACACTGTTGCACATGCAAAACAGATTTAAGTTTTCTCATCTGCAAAAACCCGCACGTAACATAAAACAAACTAAATGCCTTTTTCGACAAATACTTTTTTCAAAAATCTTTTAACAAGACTGATAAAAAACTAATTTACATAAAAAATTCTATATTTTCCTACATTTGAAATTTTAATCTCCAAACGAACCTGACTCTACATCCACATTTGGGCTGCCAAAAGCCCAAAATAAAAAACCAAAACCATTCCAAACCCACATTCACAACACTCCACCCCCCCCCCCCCCCAGGGGGCGAGCCCCTTTTTGCCCCCTGACTCCCTAAAACCTATGAAAACCCCTTTCACCATCATTCCAATACAGATTTAGGGAAAATTCTAACGTTAGCATTCTATACCCCTCTGGAAGCCTGATCCCACCCCTCCTACAAACTGTTACGACACTCGTACATAGAACTTCCCGCAAGAACCTTTCTTCTCTCCTCACTATCCCCCTCCCCCCATCCCCCAGCATATATATATAATCTACCATGATATAACAAAAATCTTTTGACCCCTCGTAAAACCCACCCATACTAGACTTAGAGCCGCAAAACGACCCCCCAGGGTCCCCCACCCTCGTACCAACCTACTTAACCCAAACCTAACCTCCTCTAGCCTCACAAAAGTAAAAAAATTGGAACGCTGCTCCCCTCCACAGATACACACCCCCCCCCTCCAAACCTGTCGTTTCGTTTATCTCACCAACGGAAGGATCCATGCAAAAAACGAAACTCACCTCACGTCCCGATTTTAACTTCAATTTACTAAATGTAAACCAAATACTCTTCCCGCATACAGGGGGAAAAAACCCCTAAACTGGGACAACGCCCTCCCTACAAAAACCCTACAAAAAACCCTTATACAACCTTTTCTTTCCCTAACCAAATCACGCCTCAAAACTTTTTTCCTTCCCCTAAACCCCTTTCCTCGTACCAAAACCCCAAACCTGTCGTGTACCCTTCCCCAAAACCCCCGCGTTCACCCCTCGCGCAACATTTCCCATTTAATAAACACACATTTAGCCCTCCGCTCAAATCCCAAAAACCCCCAACCCCCCCTGATTACAGGTACATTACAACCTCCCCCGTAACCAATCCAACGTGAACCCAAAAAAATTTGTACACCCTTAGTACCCCCCGCAAGGTTTCCCCTTTTTTTGGGGAACACAGCTGCAACATCCAAAACCCTTACATACAAAAAATTTTTTCCGACTATCCTCGCTGAATCAGAGTTGGGTGTGGGGCTCAGAACCCTAGACCCCCCACTCCTTTTCCAATAACCTTCCCAATTTTCCCCCCCGCCCAACCAGTCACCCCTTAATAAAACCACAAATTTTAAAAGACACCGCCCATTTTTTAACAACATTTTTTTTTTTCTCCCCCCCCACCCCCCCCCCAAGAACCCAACCCCCATGCACCTTGATTTTCGCACTATTTCCGCATACCCGGGGCACTTCCAAATAATTGCACCCCCGTCCAA
The DNA here is from genome assembly GCF_026875155.1 of Cherax quadricarinatus. Classification (NCBI taxonomy): domain Eukaryota; kingdom Metazoa; phylum Arthropoda; class Malacostraca; order Decapoda; family Parastacidae; genus Cherax; species Cherax quadricarinatus. The sequence continues at coordinate 42,112,693 of NC_069439.1, read as the reverse complement.
CACTTCTTTACACCCCTGCACAAAAAGAACAGTGGTGTCGTAACATATCCTTTAAACCCCGGCCAGGCCCTCCCATCCCCCCACCCCTTCCCCACATGGCGTCAAAAGCTACGGTCAACCTTTCTAAAAAAGGGGGGTCCGGGAAACACGCAAAAAATTTTTTGGGGGAAGGGCACCCTTCTAAGCCTTTTCCCATGCAATTTTCCCCCCCCATACACCCATTAATCTGGTCCTTTTCCCCCCCTTTGTCAACGTATTTTACCCTCTACTTTTTTCCTCCCCAAACCCTGTCCCTAAGTATAACCTGCAAAGTCCCCTTTCCACCTATCTTTGCTCCCTGCCCAGTCAGAGCCAAAAAAGCCGCCCCTCCCCCCACCCTTAGCTTCCAAAAAAACTTCTCATACCCCCTGTCCTTCAATCATCGACCTTCCCGGAACCCCCAACTGAGTTTTTTGACACCACCCCTCCACTACACTTTGAACCTATTATCAAAAATTTTTGCAAACACCTTATAGTTGCACCATCGTGATAGGCTCGGTACCCCCGAAGGGGGCTCCCCTTGACCTTGGGGACCAACACTACTACTGCTTTTCCGTTCTCCCCAACTTACCCTTTCCTTCATACTATTAAATAACCTAACTATAAATTCCTTTTAAACCCCCAAATGTTGAAATAAAAATTCCCCGGGGCCCATCAATAGGGGGAGTTTCCCCCCTCCTCTTTCCCCTTAACGTTTTCCTATTTCCTCGCGTAAGCCCCCTAAACCTTTTCGATCACTTTTTCCCTAAATTACACGTCCCTACGAAACACCTTTTCCAATGCCCCCTCACCCACCCCCCAGTTCCTTTCTTCCGTACCAAGCCCCCGCAAAACCCCACACCCCTTTGGGTGTATCTCCTCCCTACTCTTAAAAACCCAACCTCTCCGTTCCCTAAACATGGGATAGCCGTCACCCTGCCTTTGCTTTTTTTGCCCAAAACACACGCTGACGGCTTTCGCCCCAAAAACACTTCCCCCACCCCCCGCCCCGCACCCTTTCAGCTTGCCTTTTTATTTTTTAACACCCTAACCCCCCTTTATTTCCTATTTCATCCATAGGAAAATTTTTCCCACCCCCCCCCCCCATACAACCTCTTAACCTATTTAATAGTTAGCCGTCCAATTTTAAAATTTTTAAAAACGTTTCCTTCTCTCACTAAACTTTCTAATCCTTCCTTTGCGACACTATCCCACCAGTCCAAAGTCATCCCTCCCTGTTCTTCCACACAACTCCCCCTAGGCTGAAAACCCCTCCCCCCCTCCTCATCACTAACACACTTATATTTAATTTTTTTTAACTTCTTTATGTCGCGAGCGCCCCCCCCCAACCCCACCACCACGCCCTATGATCTGACATTGGCCTCACAGTACGAAAGATTTTTACTCCACTCCCTGAAAAGGTACACTCTTTCTGCCTCGCAGCATAACCATCCTAAAAAGTTATTCATCTCCCACACCGCTCCCCCAAAGCTCACGTAACCAAAATCCCTTAATAAATCCCTAAGAGCCCCAGACATATATCCAGCCCCCCTTGGGGCCACTCACCACCCGATTACACTATTTTAGTCCCCCCCAACTATCCCACTCTGGCATGCACTTAAAAAAACCAAATCCTCACACCAAAATCATTTTTTACCTTTAAAGTTTTTTTCTGCCGGCGCAACACACTCACAAAAGACAACCTTTACCCACCCCCACCCCTCCACTGCAACACCCTCCCCCCCCTCCTCCCTGCTTCTCTGCAAAACAATGGGCTCTCCCCTTTTTAAATTCCCACACCACCTTTTCGGGGAGGCAGGGGAACTACCCCAAATCCTCCACCCCACACCCTACCCCCTTTGAAATTGTGTCCGCAGGAACACAACATCCACTCTAGATTTATTCAAAAATTAGAAAACCAAATTTCTTCATACCCCTCATAACCTTAACATTTTCAGACTACCCTAAAGGGCCCATTAAATTTCCACCCCTGCTTCCTCTCATCACTCTTTTCAAATCCAAGCTTTAATTTACGTTCAACCCTTCGGGGCTCTCTTTCCCTCCCCCCCTTTTTCGGTGCCCCCCACAGGGTACCACCACCTACACCATACCTTTACACTTCCCTCTGTCTGTTTCCCAGGGCCCTTTTTCAGGCGTAAGGACGCTCAGAACTGTGTAGCCGCCCCCCTTTCTCGTGACAGCTGTTACACATACTTTATAATGTTTTCCTCCGATGAAACCCCCACCTCCCCTGAGAATGTGTAATGACAATGGGCGCTCCCAAAAACCACACGTCCCAAATTTCATGCTCAGACTTTCTGGAAGAAGATTCTCCAAGACACCACGCCAGAAGTAACATCCCCCTCTGGGGTGACAACGTCTTTAACACCTCCACCAATTTTCCCCCTCAATCTCAAGAACCCTTTTCTTTTCTTGCTGCCCTCCTTATCCACAGGGGACAAAAACCCGACGGCAGTTGGGGGGGGGGACTCCAATCACCACCAGTCCCGTGGCCCGATCCACTATCTCCTCCACAAAAACCACGCCCTCCATCCATTTTTTTCCTACCGCCACCTTTGAGCAGGGGCGCGACGTCCCCCACAGGTCCACACATGTCTCGCTTGTCACAGGGCGCCGCTATGTGATCATATCACCCCATAGGCGGGACGTACGTCGTTGTCCTGGGGAATTTCCATTACCTCGTCCTGAAATCTTGTAGGGACACATAGGGGTGGTATTGGTGCCTCAAAATCATTTGAGGTTTAAAGAACCCTCTGGAAAACCGCATAGCCCTGCCCCCCACGTACCATGTTGGCATAACACCGTCCCCTACTTCTAAAAACTTTCCTTAATCCCGCCTCGTCCGCCCCAAAGGGAACGTTGCGTAACTTTTCCAGTATAATACGTGAAACATTTCTTTTTTACAGTGACAGCTGGGGTTTACGTTAAGACCACGTCCTGAAACCTGGTGACTAAAAGTTTCCCTAAAAACCCTTTTCTGATACAGTTTGACAAAATTCGTTTTCCCCGTTTTGTGAAAACCATACAATTTATATTTGTACTCCATAATCTCCCTTGATCTTTTCAAAAGATTGCGCGAACTGGGCTTATCGTTCCTTTATAGCTCGATGCCTACAGTATTTACCCTTTGCTCAGACTAACCCCCATCTTGACGATCACAGTGCCCCAAGTTGTCAGCCGGGGGTACAGCACCACTTACACCCCGCAGCCCGGAACTGCAAGGGGGGGCCCCGCCTACAAACAACAGAGGGGTCAGAGCACACCGCACACTACCGTGGTCGCACGAATAATAATACAATTTAAGGGATTTTACCCCACCATGCTTACATTTTTTTGGGCTTTTAAAAAACTCAAAATGTTAGATGAGATTTGGGGGAGTAGATAGGGTGTTTAGCATAACACCCATTCACATTTTTTTAAACCCACCTCTGCACCTAATTTCATTTTCTTTAAATAAGCCCAAATTTTTTATTATGGAAACCCTTTTACAATTTTTCTTTTCCCTCATTAATTTAATCTCATTTCTGTAGATTTCTTCCTGTACCTTCTTTTCAATATTCAAGAGGATTTAAAATTTTGATATTCATCTTTTTTAGAAATTTAAACACCCAAATTAGTTACTTGGTTATTTTGGGGAAAAAAGATCTATTTTGGAAATTTTTTTAGGGGGTTTCGAATGAAACCCCAAAATACCTTCTACACCATATATTGATTCATACTTACCTCGTGTAGACGTGAAAAACTTGCCTCCTGGGTCATTGCAGGGGGGCTCCCCCCCTACGTCTTACCCAATCTACCCAAGACCCGTATGAAGTGGCTACACCCACAAAAATGGCACTACTAATTTTGGGACTGTATAATTTTTTTTGAAGGAAAAAAGGGGGGTAGGACATACATGTTTTCCTCAATGGGGAAAAAACTTTATATAAAAACCCCTACTTACCAGAATTTTTTCCGGTGGTCCTTGATGAGCTGGAAACCAACAACCTATCAAATTACAACATACTTAAAATGCCATACAGTTTTTTTATAACTAGAAAGGTTTTCATAACTGGGGGATTGAAATTTCCTTTTCCCCCCATTCACCATCTCATTTATGTCCCCGCTACACCAATTAAATTCTTATTCCAACTTACGAGATATCCTTGGTTTTTCCCTTTTAAAGTCGGACCCCCAAAACCCACCTCCTGACAAATGCGGGTTTCATTTTCTCCCCCTCACCAAATCAGCTCTAACCCCCTTCAACGATTTTCCCAATGTTTTTTTCATAATATTTACTTCCGCCCACCCTACGGTTAACTCCAAACATTATACATTTTAGATCCCAATTAAGATCGAACCGATGATGATGATTAAAACACAGGGATTTTTCCCCCAAACCCCCCTCCCTGGCATCGCCCATTCCCCCCGGGGCTACCTTATTCATAATTACCACTTAATTTTTGGTCCCCAAAATACGTTCCCCCACTCTTCACCGGAACAGTTACAACACTTCCCTTTTTGAAAAGAGGCCTTTTTTCCCCCTTTGGCCGCTTGGAGCCCAATTTTTCCCCGGTCCCTTTTTTTCCCCGCATGACATGCCCATGCACTCTGCCCAGGGCCAGACTCATGGAACTCTGTGTTCATCAGAACTGCAAGAAGCCCCTATCACGAGCCTTATCCATCCTATGGAGAGGGAGCATGGACATGGGGGTCGTCCCACAGTTACTAAAAAACAACAGACATAGCCCCACTCCAAAAGGGGGGCAGAAAGCAACAGCAAAGAACTACAGACCAATAGCACTAACATCCCATATCATAAAAATCTTTGAAAGGGTCCTAAGAAGCAAGTCACCACCCATCTAGAAACCCATCAGTTACACACCCAGGGCAACATGGGTTTAGAACAGGTCGCTCCTGTCTGTCTCAACTATTGGATCACTACGACAAGGTCCTAAATGCACTAGAAGACAAAAAGAATGCAGATGTAATATATACAGACTTTGCAAAAGCCTTCGACAAGTGTGACCATGGCGTAATAGCGCACAAAATGCGTGCTAAAGGAATAACAGGAAAAGTCGGTCGATGGATCTATAATTTCCTCACTAACAGTACACATTAGAGTAGTCGTCAACAGAGTAAAGTCCGAGGCAGCTACGGTGAAAAGCTCTGTTCCACAAGGCACAGTACTCGCTCCATCTTGTTCCTCATCCTCATATCCGACATAGACAAGGATGTCAGCCACAGCACCGTGTCTTCCTTTGCAGATGACACACGAATATGCATGACAGTGTCTTCCATTGCAGACACTGCAAAGCTCCAGGCGGACATCAACCAAATCTTTCAGTGGGCTGCAGAAAACAATATGAAGTTCAACGATGAGAAATTTCATTTACTCAGATATGGTAAACATGAGGAAATTAATCTTCATCAGAGTACAAAACAATTCTGGCCACAAAATAGAGCGAAACACCAACGTCAAAGACCTGGGAGTGATCATGTCGGAGGATCTCACCTTAAAGGACCATAACATTGTATTAATCGCATCTGCTAGAAAAATGACAGGATGGATAATGAGAACCTTCAAACTAGGAGGCCAAGCCCATGATGACACTCTTCAGTCACTTGTTCTATCTAGGCTGGAATATTGCTGCACACTAACAGCACCTTTCAAGGCAGGTGAAATTGTCGACCTAGAAAATGTACAGAGAACTTTCACGGCGCGCATAACGGAGATAAAACACCTCAATTATTGGGAGCGCTTGAGGTTCCTAAACCTGTATTTCCCTGGAACGCAGGAGGGAGAGATACATGATTATATACTCCTGGAAAATCCTAGAGGGACTAGTACCGAACTTGCACACAAAAATCACTCACTACGAAAGCAAAAGACTTGGCAGACGATGCAACATCCCCCCAATGAAAAGCAGGGGTGTCACTAGCACGTTAAGAGACCATACAAAAAGTGTCAGGGGCCCGAGACTGTTCAACTGCCTCCCAGCATACATAAGGGGGATTACCAACAGACCCCTGGCTGTCTTCAAGCTGGCACTGGACAAGCACCTAAAGTCAGTTCCGGATCAGCCGGGCTGTGGCTCGTACGTTGGTTTGCGTGCATCCAGCAGCAACAGCCTGGTTGATCAGGCTCTGATCCACCAGGAGGCCTGGTCACAGACCGGGCCGCGGGGGCGTTGATCCCCGGAACTCTCTCCAGGTAAACTCCAGGTAACTCCATTCAAAACACTCCCGCCACATGATGCCCCGTCTCGACCTCTCCTCTGCCCATCAGTGTAAGTGTAGAAGTTCCCTGTTGGTTCTCTTCTTCAAAATACACTTTTGAGCAACAGTAATGCATTAATCATGTATATTTGCATTATAAAAAATATTCGGTACAATTTTGGGAAATTATTTTCCAAACCTATTTATATCAATGGCTAAGGAAGGACAAACTATTGGAGTAGTGGTCACAAAAATTTCAACAGGAGCAATATATGCCTTTTGTACAGGCCAATTAGCTTTATTTACCAACCAGCTCGGTCCTTTAAACCACGATACAGCATTAACAAGTTTAGCATAAGCTAAACCTCGAGACAAGAAATGAGCTGGATTCTCCTCACCAGGTATATGATTAAATGTTAACATATGCTGACCCAAACTATTATACTTCTCTTGCATCTGATTAATTTCAGCGACTCTGTTTTGTACATACACAATTTTACTGTTTCCATTACGAATCCATTGTAAGGATACCTCATTATCAGACCAAATTACAGTGTCGCTAATATTTATCTCCTGCAACTTATTTCTTATATAATTAGCTAATTTGACGCCTACATAAATGGTTGTTAATTCCAACTGAGGTAAGGTACGTGATTTAATTGGAGACACTTTAGCCTCAGACATAACAAGAGAAATAACACTATTACATTGAAGGTAAGCAACTGCTCAATCCCAATTTCTAAAAGATCACAAAAAATGTGGAGTTTTTTTTCTTTTCATTGGCCATGGGGGGGAAAAACCCAACATTGGAATTTTTTCATAACACCATTAAATTCACCCACCTTCAAAAAAATTCCAAAGGTGGGTTTTCATTAAATGCACATTTAAGCCCCATCCCTATTGTAGAAATAATTTCCTTTTATGTAAGGGGGAAACCTAAGCTGTGGATAAAAAACATTTGGAAAATTCAGAAAGTAAAACTCTCTTAGAAAAATTTATTGGGCATACTGTAATTATTAGGTTTTAACGTAAAAAATCCTCTCAGTACCCCAATTTAAAAACCCATACATTACAATTTTTTGGTACTTCTCCAGGGTAATCTTTACTTTTTTGCCCTTTTTAAAATTTTGGGCGAATTATTTCCATTCCATCAGAAGCATTTTTGATTTTGATTTTTTATTAGCTTCCCAAAGTCTTTAAAACAGTTCCTCTTCAGGAAATTGTCCCCATAAAAAATTTTTTGTTATTACTTTCTCAATGGACTTCTGTAAAAATTTAAGGTGGGATTTATATCCTTGAAGTAGGAACGGAATGAAGTAGCACTAAATAAAAAGCTCCTAAAAGGGAAGGGTTTTTAGAGGCTAAGTGGGGCACTAGGTTTTTCAGGCCATAAGAAACGGGTTTCAATCCCCGGTCAGCTCTTGTAAACCCCCTTTAGAAAATTTATTAAGTCAGCAGTAAAGGATATTTCACTTGAAATTTTTTAGAATTCCAATTTTCCGTCAACGACGGCCCGCCATCAAAAGTCTTTTTAAATAGGTAACTTTTGTTATCCTGGCACTACAATTTAAAAAATCCTCAGAGGGGGTCTTAGAATCCTTCTTCACCTCAAATGGTGGGACCCCTTTTTTGGTGCTAGTGAGGTAGGAAAGAGGGGAAGGTAAAAATGCCCAAAGGGGATGTACAGAAACCCAAGGCAAACAGAAAAAAAAAGCTGTGCACATCTATGCACTTGGGATCTGCTGGGATGGGGAAAAATGGGGAAAAAAAAAAAAAAGGGGCGTGCAAATTGACCACCCTAGAAAAAAAAAGCCCTCGCAACAGGAAAAATACAGGGCTCCCTTCCTGAAAGCTTTTTCCCCGAACTGTGTACCTCCCTTTAATACAGGAAAGACTGTGCTTAACTTAAATTTAGGCATCCCTTAAAGGGGGCAAAAAGATAAAAAAATCCAGGCCCTGGGAAAATGGGTAGCCACAGCCCCTCAAGAGGGAGAGTTTTTTTTAGGAAGGAAAAAAAAACGGGGCAGGAAATGGCAGAAATCGTCCCACCAAATCCAGTCATTCCTGGAGGGGAAACCCACAGTCGATGGCCTCCACTCCAAACCAACAGATACAGATACTAATCCGGAAAAAAAGCCCCTTCCCCCAGTACCAAAAATATACCAGTCCGATGACATTCTTCTTCAAATATACAGGGTCTAAAGCCAGCAACAAACAACAAAATACCTTTCATCCGTGGACTGCTTGCAGGGGAAAATGCAATGTTAGCATTTTCAGAGAACCCACATAAAGGGTCACTTGGACAACGAAATATGGATCCCAGTTTACAACCTATATAGTTTGCGACAGAGAGAACAGGCAAAAGGGGGGGGGGTTGGGCCTGTATATCGCAGAGTCACTTGTTTGCACAAACTGCTTAATGCCTCAAATGATGTAGTGGAATTTTAGCAGTAAAGATCGAGAACCAAAACCTGTCTTGGGGTAGTCTATAAGCCTCTGGATGCAACGTCCCCGCAATTCCAGGAACAGCGTTAAAAAATTGACCCCTGTCTGGAAAATATACCAGCTCCCGCCCTCAACATCTTGCTCCTGGGAGATTTCAACTTAAGGCACCTAAAATGGAGGAATATAGCAAATAATATTGTTGCAGTGATAACACCAGGAGGCAGCTCTGACGAGAACTCATACACACACAAGCTTTTAAATCTCTGCACAAAATTCAATTTAAACCAGCAAATAATAGAGCCTACTAGACTGGAGAATACACTAACCTCATCTTCACTAACAATGATGATCTGATACGAAATGTCACCATATCAAAAACAATATATTCAGATCACAACATAATTGAGGTTCAGACATGTATGCGTGGCGCCCCAGACCGACATAATGAGATTAGTCACGAGGGAGCCTTCACCAAATTCAACTTCAATAACAAGAACATAAAGTGGGACCAAGTAAACCAAGTCCTAACCTAAGATAGACTAAGCAACACAGACCCCAACTTATGCCTAGAACAGATTAACTCGGTGGCACTCGATGTATGCACAAGGCTTATTCCTTTAAGAAAAAGGAGGAGTAGATGTAAAAGAGAAAGAGACAGGCGATCACTTTACAGGCGACGGAAAAGAATAACAGAGCGGCTAATGGAGGCCGATACATCTGAAATGCGTAGGGAGTCACTGGTCAGAGAAATAGCAAACAGCAAACTAAAGCTGAATGAATCTTATAGGAGTCAGGAATCGCGGGAAGAACTAAAAGCCATAAATGAAATCGAAAGAAACCCAAAGTATTTCTTTTCCTATGCCAAATCAAAGTCGAGAACAACGTCCAGGATTGGGCCCCTACTTAAACAAGATGGGTCCTACACAGATGACAGCAAGGAAATGAGTGAGCTACTCAAGTCCCAATATGACTCAGTTTTTAGCAAGCCGCTAACCAGACTGAGAGTCGAAAATCATAATGAATTTTTTATGAGAGAGCCATAGAATTTGGTTAACACAAGCCTATCTGATGTTATCCTGATGCCAAATGACTTCGAACAGGCGATAAATGACATGCCCATGCACTCTGCCCCAGGGCCAGAATAATGGAACTCCGTGTTCATCAAGAACTGCAAGAAGCCCCTATCACGAGCTTTAACCATCCTATGGAGACGGAGCATGGACAGGGGGGTCGTCCCACAGTTACTAAAAACAACAAACATAGCCCCACTCCATAAAGGGGGCAGTGAAGCAACAGCAAAGAACAACAGACCGATAGCACTAACATCCCATATCATAAAAATCTTTGAAAGGGTCCTAAGAAGCAAGATCACCACCTATCTAGAAACCCATCAATTACACAACCCAGGGCAACATTGGTTTAGAACAGGCTGCGCATGTCTGTCTCAACTATTGGATCACTATGACACGGTCGTAGATGCACTAGAAGACAAAAAGAATGCAGATGTAATATATACAGACCTTGCAAAAGTCTTTGACAAGTGTGACCATGGCGTAATAGCGCACAAAATGCGTGCTAAAGGAATAACAGGAAAAGTTGGTAGATGGATCTATAATTTCCTCACAAACAGAACACAAAGAGTAGCAGTCAACAGAGTAAAGTCCAAGGCAGCTACGGTGAAAAACTCTGTTCCACAAGGCACAGTACTCGCTCCCATCTTGTTTCTCATCCTCATATCTGACATAGATAAGGATGTCAGCCACTGCACCGTGTCTTCCTTTGCAGATGACACCCGAATCTGCATGACAGTGTCTTCCATTGCAGACACTGCAAAGCTCCAGGCGGACATCAACCAAATCTTTCAGTGGGCTGCAGAAAACAATATGAAGTTCAACGATGAGAAATTTCAATTACTCAGATATGGTAAACACGAGGAAATTAAAACTTCATCAGAGTACAAAACAAATTCTGGCCACAAAATAGAGCGAAAAACCAACGTCAAAGACCTGGGAGTGATCATGTCGGAGGATCTCACCTTCAAGGACCATAACATTGAATCAATCGCAGCTGCTAGAAAAATGACAGGATGGATAATGAGAACCTTCAAAACTAGGGATGCAAAGCCCATGATGACACTCTTCAGGTCACTTGTTCTATCTAGGCTGGATTATTGCTGCACACTAAAAGCACCTTTCAAGGCAGGTGAAATTGCTGACCTAGAAAATGTACAGAGAACCTTCACGGCACGCATAACAGAGATAAAACACCTCAATTACTGGGAGCGCTTGAAGTTCCTGAACCTGTATTCCCTGGAACGCAGGCGAGAGAGATACATGATTATATACACCTGGAAAATCCTAGAGGGACTAGTACCGAACTTGCACACGAAAATCACTCACAACGAAAGCAAAAGACTTGGCAGACGATGCAACATCCCCCCAATGAACAGCAGGGGAGTCAGTAGCACGTTAAGAGACAATACAATAAGTGTCAGGGGCCCGAGACTGTTCAACTGCCTCCCAGCATACATAAGGGGGATTACCAATAGACCCTTGGCAGTCTTCAAGCTGGCATTGGACAAGCACCTAAAGTCAGTACCTGACCAGCCGGGCTGTGGCTCGTACGTTGGTTTGCGTGCAGCCAGCAGTAACAGCCTGGTTGATCAAGCTCTGATCCACCAGGAGGCCTGGTCACAGACCGGGCCACGGGGGCGTTGACCCCCGGAACTCTCTCCAGGTAAACTCCAGGATGTGGCAAATAATGACCATAAAGTTTGGCTTGCTCAGGAGGTACCTCTTCCAAAAATTAATTAATTAATTGTTCAGTAATTTTATCATTATTGACGGTCACAATTCTGGTGTCTTACTCAGTTCGCGGAGCTGAGCCTTCAATTGTCCATATGCCATTCTGTAATTAGTGGGTAATTCTGGATGGTTCAGTCTCCACGGAAGTCGTACCCAGTATTGTCCAGATTCAAATTTTACATCTCTCAGGGATCGCTCCTGAGTAAAAGAATCGTCTGGACTTTCTTCATTTACATTTATTCCAATGCTGTCTAATTCCCACAATTTATGCCCTGGCTCAACACTATCCTCTATGGAAGAATTATACTGGGGCACTATTTCATGCGTAAGACACAGTTATGGTATTTGTAGTTTCCTCTAGTCATGCATTATTATTACGAGGAATCCTACCATACATTACATGGCCTCCTGCAGTCTTCAAAAAGGTGACACCACATTTCTTTACCATACCCTTTACAAAGGAGGCATAATAGTCACTACCTATCAAAATATTTATTGGGCGTACAGAATCATCACTTACACCAGAAGGTGCTAAATTTACATTATGTGAAAGTCTTTCTGTAGCTTTACTAAGCCATACTGCAGATATCTTCCATTACTGCATTAACACGTTTTTTCTCATTGCCCAACCTGACGGTTACATAAACAGTGTCATGCAATTGAGCTCTTTTATCTGAGAGAAAACCAGATAATTTTAGAAATGTAGGATCTCCTAATTGTACTTTTATCCCATTAATGAAAGTACATTGTGATCCCTGGTCTAATAATGCAGTTACATTTTTTATTTATGCCTTTTATCATCAAATTTTACCTGTAACACAGGTAAGGCTACTTCAGCAAAACCATCATTATTAACATTAGCAGCAATTTTTACATTAGCCACTGTTGTGTCAGGATTGTCAACATTATCATTATTATCAACATTATCATATAGACCTTTACACATGACTATATGGTGTCTTCCTTTGTGACACTGATAACAGAAGTTTAATTTGGCATGACAATCCTTTACATTGTGATTACCTAAACACCTGATACATCTGTCAAGTTCCTCCAATCTTTCAACTTTATCATTCCATGAATTGTATGCATTGCAATTCTTAGAAAAAATGAGTACCCTTGCAGAAGAGACAATCTCTCCTTTCTTTGTCTGGTTTCTTATTAACTGGGCTACTCTTAGGAGGGTATTTATTCTTCTTACCTTGTGGAGATTCATTATTTCTGATTCCTGCTACTTGATATGCACCTATGCAACTATTTTTAAGAAATGAATTTTGATTATTATCATTGGGATAATTTTTTCCCTTGTAAAACTTGACAGATACCTCAGAGTTATTATGTGTTGCATCTTTAAAATGAGTTGGTTGGCTGGTCTGCAACTCAAGAATTAATTCTTGCAGACCTAGTCTTATTTCCTACAGACCAAAATAACCTTTGTCATACTTGTTCGAGATTCATTCAAGTGTTTTACAGCTTAATTTATTCTGTACAATGGCACTCAATAACCAGTCTGATTTCTTCAGATTATATTTATTACTTAAAGTTTTGAGAGTGCTCTCCAGTTTAACTCTAAACTGTTGTAAACCTTTGTAAGTGTGATCTGGAGTTTTTAAGCCTTCTAGATATACCCTTCAGCACCCCCTTCAAACATCCTAGATATACCGTTCAACACCCCTTTCAAGCATCCAAAATATAACCTTCAGAACCCCCCCTTCAAGCATCCAAGATATACCCTTTAGCACCCCCTTGAAGCATCCAATATATACCCTTCAGCACCTCCTTCAAGCATCCTAGATATACCCTTCAGCACCCCCTTCAAGCATCCTAGATATACCCTTCAGCACCCTCCTTCAAGCATCCTAGATATATCCTTCAGCACCCCCTTCAAGCATCCAAGATATACCCTTCAGCACCTCCTTCAAGCATCCTAGATATACCCTTCAGCACCCCTCTTCAAGCATCCTAGATATATCCTTCAGCACCCCCTTCAAGCATCCAAGATATACCCTTCAGCATCCCATTCAAGCATCCAAGATATAACCTTCAGCACCCCCTTCAAGCATCCAAGATATACCCTTCAGCACCCCCTTCAAGCATCCAAGATATACCCTTCAGCACCCCCTTCAAGCATCCAAGATATAACCTTCAGCACCCCCCTTCAAGCATCCAAGATATACCCTTCAGCACCCCCTTCAAGCATCCAAGACATACCCTTCAGCACCCCCTTCAAGCATCCAAGATATAACCTTCAGCACCCCCTTCAAGCATCCAAGATATAACCTTCAGCACCCCCTTCAAGCATCCAAGATATACCCTTCAGCACCCCCTTCAAGCATCCAAGATATACCCTTCAGCACCCCCTTCAAGCATCCAAGATATACCCTTGAGCACTTCCTTCAAGCATTCTAGATATACCCTTCAGCACCCTCCTTCAAACATCCTAGATATACCCTTCAGCACCCCCCTTCAAGCATCCTAGATATATCCTTCAGCACTCCCTTCAAGCATCCAAGATATACCCTTCAGTACCCCCTTCAAGCATCCAAAATATAACCTTCAGCACCCCCTTCAAGCATCCAAGATATACCCTTCAGCACCCCCTTCAAGCATCCAAGATATACCCTTTAGCACCCCCTTGACACATCCAATACATACCCTTCAGCACCTCCTTCAAGCATCCAAGATATACCCTTCAGCACCTCCTTCAAGCATCCAAGATATACCCTTCAGCACCTCCTTCAAGCATCCAAGATATACCCTTCAGCACCTCCTTCAAGCATCCAAGATATACCCTTCAGCACCCCCTTCAAGCATCCAAGATATACCCTTCAGCACCCCCTTCAAGCATCCAAGATATACCCTTTAGCACCCCCTTGACACATCCAATACATACCCTTCAGCACCTCCTTCAAGCATCCAAGATATACCCTTCGGCACCTCCTTCAAGCATCCAAGATATACCCTTCAGCACCTCCTTCAAGCATCCAAGATATACCCTTCAGCACCTCCTTCAAGCATCCCAAAATATACCCTTCAGCACCCCCTTCAAGCATCCAAGATATACCCTTCAGCACCCCCTTCAAGCATCCAAGATATACCCTTCAGCATCCCATTCAAGCATCCAAGATATAACCTTCAGCACCCCCCTTCAAGCATCCAAGATATACCCTTCAGCACCCTTCAAGCATCCAAGATATACCCTTCAGCACCCCCTTCAAGCATCCAAGATATAACCTTCAGCACCCCCTTCAAACATCCTAGATATACCCTTCAGCACCCCCTTCAAGCATCCAAGATATACCCTTCAGCATCCCATTCAAGCATCCAAGATATAACCTTCAGCACCCCCTTCAAGCATCCAAGATATACCCTTCAGCACCCCTTCAAGCATCCAAGATATACCCTTCAGCACCCCCTTCAAGCATCCAAGATATAACCTTCAGCACCCCCCTTCAAGCATCCAAGATATACCCTTCAGCACCCCCTTCAAGCATCCAAGATATACCCTTCAGCCCCCCTTCAAGCATCCAAGATATAACCTTCAGCACCCCCTTCAAACATCCTAGATATACCCTTCAGCACCCCCCTTCAAGCATCCTAGATATACCCTTCAGCATCCCTCCTTCAAGCATCCTAGATATATCCTTCAGCACCCCCTTCAAGCATCCAAGATATACCCTTCAGCACCCCTTCAAGCATCCAAGATATACCCTTCAGCACCTCCTTCAAGCATCCTAGATATACCCTTCAGCACCCCTCTTCAAGCATCCTAGATATATCCTTCAGCACCCCCTTCAAGCATCCAAGTTATAACCTTCAGCACCCCCTTCAAGCATCCAAGATATACCCTTCAGCACCCCCTTCAAGCATCCAAGATATACCCTTCAGCACCCCTTCAAGCATCCAAGATATACCCTTCAGCACCTCTTCAAGCATCCTAGATATACCCTTCAGCACCCCTCTTCAAGCATCCTAGATATATCCTTCAGCACCCCCTTCAAGCATCCAAGATATACCCTTCAGCACCCCCTTCAAGCATCCAAGATATACCCCTTCAGCACCTCCTTCAAGCATCCTAGATATACCCTTCAGCACCCCTCTTCAAGCATCCTAGATATATCCTTCAGCACCCCCTTCAAGTATCCAAGATATAACCTTCAGCACCCCCTTCAAGCATCCAAGATATACCCTTCAGCACCCCCTTCAAGCATCCAAGATATACCCTTCAGCACCCCCTTCAAGCATCCAAGATATACCCTTCAGCACCTCCTTCAAGCATCCTAGATATATCCTTCAGCACCCCCTTCAAGCATCCAAGATATAACCTTCAGCACCCCTTCAAGCATCCAAGATATACCCTTCAGCACCCCCTTCAAGCATCCAAGATATACCCTTCAGCACCTCCTTCAAGCATCCTAGATATATCCTTCAGCACCCCCTTCAAGCATCCAAGATATACCCTTCAGCACCCCCTTCAAACATTTCCCAGATATACCCTTCAGCACCCCCTTCAAGCATCCTAGATATACCCTTCAGCACCCCTCTTCAAGCATCCTAGATATATCCTTCAGCACCCCCTTCAAGCATCCAAGATATACCCTTCAGCACCCCCTTCAAGCATCCAAGATATACCCTTCAGCACCTCCTTCAAGCATCCTAGATATACCCTTCAGCACCCCTCTTCAAGCGTCCTAGATATATCCTTCAGCACCCCCTTCAAGCATCCAAGATATACCCTTCAGCACCCCCTTCAAGCATCCAAGATATACCCTTCAGCACCCCCTTCAAGCATCCAAGATATAACCTTCAGCACCCCCCTTCAAGCATCCAAGATATAGCCTTCAGCACCCCCCTTCAAGTATCCAAGATATACCTTCAGCACCCCCTTCAAGCATCCAAGATATACCCTTAAGCACCCCCTTCAAGCATCCAAAATATAACCTTCAGCACCCCCTTCAAGCATCCAAGATATACCCTTCAGCACTTCCTTCAAGCATTCTAGATATACCCTTCAGCACCCTCCTTCAAACATCCTAGATATACCCTTCAGCACCCCCTTCAAGCATCCTAGATATATCCTTCAGCACCCCCTTCAAGCATCCAAGATATACCCTTCAGCACCCCTTCAAGCATCCAAGATATACCCTTTAGCACCCCCTTGACACATCCAATATATACACTTCAGCACCCTCCTTCAAGCATCCAAGATATACCCTTCAACACCTCCTTCAAGCATCCTAGATATATCCTTCAGCACCCCCTTCAAGCATCCAAGATATACCCTTTAGCACCCCCTTCAAGCATTCTAGATATACCCTTCAGCACCCTCCTTCAAGCATCCTAGATATACCCTTCAGCACCCCCCTTCAAGCATTCTAGATATACCCTTCAGCACCTCCTTCAAGCATCCTAGATATACCCTTCAGCACCCCCCTTCAAGCCTCCTAGATATACCCTTCAGCACCCCTTCAAGCATCCAAGATATACCCTTCAGCACCTCCTTCAAGCATCCAAGATATACCCTTCAGCACCCCCTTCAAGCATCCATGATATACCCTTCAGCACCCCCTTCAAGCATCCAAGATATACCCTTCAGCACCCCCTTCAAGCATCCAAGATATACCCTTCAGCACCCCCCTTCAAGCCTCCTAGATATACCCTTCAGCACCCCCTTCAAGCATCCTAGATATAACCTTCAGCACCCCCTTCAAGCATCCAAGATATACCCTTCAGCACTTCCTTCAAGCATTCTAGATATACCCTTCAGCACCCTCCTTCAAGCATCCTAGATATATCCTTCAGCACCCCCTTCGAGCATCCAAGATATACCCTTCAGCACCCCCTTCAAGCATCCTAGATATATCCTTCAGCACCCCCTTCAAGCATCCAAGATATACCCTTCAGCACCCCCCTTCAAGCATCCTAGATATATCC
The DNA here is from genome assembly GCF_026875155.1 of Cherax quadricarinatus. Lineage (NCBI taxonomy): Eukaryota > Metazoa > Arthropoda > Malacostraca > Decapoda > Parastacidae > Cherax > Cherax quadricarinatus. Next base: position 42,095,273 of record NC_069439.1, on the reverse strand, counting down.
TTCAGCACCCCTTCAAGCATCCAAGATATACCCTTCAGCACCCCTTCAAGCATCCTAGATATATCCTTCAGCACCCCCTTCAAGCATCCAAGATATACCCTTCAGCACCCCCTTCAAGCATCCAAGATATACCCTTCAGCACCCCCCTTCAAGCATCCTAGATATATCCTTCAGCACCCTCTTCAAGCATCCAAGATATACCCTTCAGCACCCCCTTCAAGCATCCAAGATATACCCTTCAGCACCCCCTTTCGAGCATCCAAGATATACCCTTCAGCACCCACTTCAAGCATCCAAGATATACCCTTCAGCACCCCCCTTCAAGCATCCTAGATATATCCTTCTGCACCCTCTTCAAGCATCCAAGATATACCCTTCAGCACCCCCTTCAAGCATCCAAGATATACCCTTCAGCACCCCCTTTCAAGCATCCTAGATATACCATTCAGCACCCTCCTACAAGCATCCTAGATATACCCTTCAGCTCCCTCCTTCAAGCATCATAGATATACCCTTCAGCTCCTCTTCAAGCATCCAAGATATATTCGCACACCCTCGATCCCAAGCATCTATACCCTTCAGCACCCCACTTCCAGCATCGCAGATATACCCTTCAGCACCACTCTTCAAGCATCCTAGATACACCCTTCGGCACCCCCTTCAAGCATCCTAGATACACCCTTCAGCATCCCCTTCAAGCATCCCAGATACACCCTTCAGCACCCCCTTAAGGGCCTTGACAATGATATATTGATATCTACACTAATTTACACCAATTAGCCACTAGATTATGAAAATACTAGAGTAGACTTATAATATGGAAAATTTTAAGGATGTTACCTGTATGTACCTCAACATTACATGCATACGAGTAATCTCATTGGGAGACAACAACCATATTGTTTACCGTAGTCACCCGTGTAGACATGTGAGAAAACTTACACCCCCCGGTCACGGCAGGTGGTTCCTTCGACACTCAAATTAATCCATATCTATCCGAGACCAGTATGGATTGGATAGCACCCACAAGTACGGCGCTACTAAATAATTGTGGACTATAGATTATATTAGTTATAATATGATAGTAAGATGGTAGACAGGTACACAGGTACACAGGTACACAGGTACACAGGTACAAAGGATAATAAAAGGTTGGAGTGTCCATATACAACTTGAAAAATTTGGCAACAAAATGTTATGGGAAGTATAAAATAATGTTTAATGTACAAAAGTAAAATTGACTGGTAGTAAATATGGTGTTTAATAAAATTTTAGTAAGTAATAATGATTACAAAAAAGTGAAAAAGTAATGTTTATTTCATTCAATATTGCACTGGTAGTTATACTAGGTGTTAAAAATGGCAGTACAAGGTAATTAAAAGAGTACTCTTTGTTTAATATGTTATTATGACCATACACCTGTTGCAGTCACCATAAACCATCCTGTGTGCGTAGTCACCCCATACCCATCCTGTGGGCGGTAGTCACCCCATACCCATCCTGTGGGCGGTAGTCACCCCATACCCATCCTGTGGGCGGTAGTCACCCATACCCATCCTGTGGGAGGTAGTCACCCATACCCATCCTGTGGGCGGTAGTCACCCCATACCCATCCTGTGGGCGGTAGTCACCCATATCCATCCTGTGGGCGGTAGTCACCCCATATCCATCCTGTGGGCGGTAGTCACCCCATATCCATCCTGTGGGCGGTAGTCACCCCATATCCATCCTGTGGGCGGTAGTCACCCCATATCCATCCTGTGGGCGGTAGTCACCCCATATCCATCCTGTGGGCGGTAGTCACCCCATATCCATCCTGTGGGCGGTAGTCACCCCATATCCATCCCGTGGGCGGTAGTCACCCCATATCCATCCTGTGGGCGGTAGTCACCCCATATCCATCCTGTGGGCGGTAGTCACCCCATATCCATCCTGTGGGCGGTAGTCACCCCATACCCATCCTGTGGGCGGTAGTTTTTTTTTTTTTTATATTTTTATTTAAAAAACACAGTATACATGTATGGTATACAAAATTGATTTTAAAACAAGAACGGTGAAAACTTTATGTAAGACAATAACAATATATATAACTAAACAGAGAACTACCGGAACATACCTTAAACACCAAATAAATATATAACCAAACCTGACAGTCTTATTCATATTGTGTATGAAATTTTATATACAAAAGAATGTCATATAAACTAAAGCATTGCGCATTCAGTGGCGCTATGGACATATAATAATTTATGTACAAAAACAATATCATAGAAACTAAAACATTGCACACTCACTAGTACTATGGTTATATTAAATAACTATCAGAAACATACATGACTTGAAATTGAACCATGGTGTTCTTTATTTTTGGTTTTGCATGTATTGAAAAAGGAATCAAAATATATAAAAAGCCTTTAATAATTAACATAAGACTTTTACAGATCTTTTTTTTGTATATTTTTATTAAAACATAGAACAAATATAGTAAAGTATAAGAGTAAAATAAAAACCATACTAGATATTACAAAACCTCTAAAACACAATCCCGGTACATTTAGAACACCATAGATCATGGCCATATTACAACCATATACATAACCTACAACCATATACATACACTATACAAACCCACGACCAACAACCAATCCATATCATAACCCACGACCATATACATAACCTACAAGCATATACATAACCCACAACCAATACATAACC
>NC_069439.1:42067103-42092058 GCF_026875155.1 Cherax quadricarinatus | reverse complement strand
ATTTTTTTTTTGTAATCATTTTATTACTAAAATTTTATTAAAAAACCCTTTTACTACCCTCAATTTTTTTTTTTGCATTAAACATTATTTTATACTTCCCCTTTAAAATTTTTTTGCCCAAAATTTTTAAGTTTGTTAAATTTAACTCCAACCCTTTATATTATCCCTTTTTACCTGTGTACCTGTGTCCCGTGTACCTGTGTACCTGTCTACCATCTTACTATCATATTATAACTAATATAATCTATAGTCCACAATTATTTAGTAGCGCCGTACTTGTGGGTGCTATCCAATCCATACTGGTCTCGGATAGATATGGATTAGATTGTGAGTGTCGAAGGAACCACCTGCCGTGACCAGGGGTGGTTAAGTTTTCTCACATGTCTACACGGGTGACTACGGTAAACAATATGGTTGTTGTCTCCCAATGAGATTACTCGTATGCATGTAATGTTGAGGTACATACAGGTAACATCCTATAAAAATTTTCCATATTATAAGTCCTACTCTTAGATTATTTTCATATCTTAGTGGCTATATTGTGTGTGCAATTAGTGTATATATCAATTATATCATTGTTCAAGGCCCTTAAGGGGGTGCTGAAGGGTGTATCTGGGATGCTTGAAGGGGATGCTGAAGGGTGTATCTAGGATGCTTGAAGGGGGTGCTGAAGGGTGTATCTAGGATGCTTGAAGAGTGGTGCTGAAGGGTATATCTGCGATGCTGGAAGTGGGGTGCTGAAGGGTATAGGATGCTTGAAGGAGGGTGCTGAATATATATCTAGGATGCTTGAAGCAGGAGCTGAAGGGTATATCTATGATGCTTGAAGGAGGGAGCTGAAGGGTATATCTAGGATGCTTGTAGGAGGGTGCTGAATGGTATATCTAGGATGCTTGAAAGGGGGTGCTGAAGGGTATATCTTGGATGCTTGAAGGGGGTGCTGAAGGGTATATCTTGGATGCTTGAAGAGGGTGCAGAAGGATATATCTAGGATGCTTGAAGGGGGGTGCTGAAGGGTATATCTTGGATGCTTGAAGTGGGTGCTGAAGGGTTTTATCTTGGATGCTCGAAAGGGGGTGCTGAAGGGTATATCTTGGATGCTTTAAGGGGGTGCTGAAGGGTAAAATCTTGGATGCTTGAAGAGGGTGCTGAAGGATATATCTAGGATGCTTGAAGGGGGGTGCTGAAGGGTAAAAATCTTGGGGTGCTTGAAGGGGGGGCTGAAGGGTATATCTTGGATGCCTGAAAGAGGGTCTTTGAAGGATATATCTAGGATGCTTGAAGGGGGTGCTGAAGGTATATCTTGGATGCTTGAAGTGGGGCTGAAGGGTATATTTGGATGCTCGAAAGGGGGTGCTGAAGGGTATATCTTGGGATGCTTGAAGGGGGTGCTGAAGGGTATATCTTGGATGCTTGAAGAGGGTGCTGAAGGATATATCTAGGATGCTTGAAGGGGGGTGCTGAAGGGTATATCTTGGATGCTTGAAGGGGGTGCTGAAGGGTATATCTTGGATGCTTGAAGGGGGTGCTGAAGGTTTTATCTAGGATGCTTGAAGGGGGTGCTGAAGGGTATATCTTGGATGCTTGAAGGGGTGCTGAAGGGATAATCTAGGATGCTTGAGGGGGGTGCTGAAGGGTATATCTTGGATGCTTGAAGGGGGTGCTGAAGGATATATCAAGGATGCTTGAAGGGGGTGCTGAAGGGTATATCTTGGATGCTCGAAGGGGGCTGAAGGATATATCTAGGATGCTTGAAGGGGGTGCTGAAGGGTATATCTAGATGCTTGAAGGAAATGCCCGAAGGGTATATCTTGGATGCTTGAAGGGGGTGCTGAAGGTTATATCTAGGATGCTTGAAGGGGGTGCTGAAGGGTATATCTAGGAGGCTTGAAGGGGGTGCTGAAGGGTATATCTTGGATGCTTGAAGGGGGTGCTGAAGGGTTATACTTGGATGCTTGAAGGGGGGCTGAAGGGTATATCATGGGTGCTTGAAGGGGGTGCTGAAGGGTATATCTTGGATGCTTGAAGGAGGTGCTGAAGGGTATATCTTGGATGCTTGAAGGGGTGCTGAAGGGTATATCTAGGAGGCTTGAAGGGGGGTGCTGAAGGGTATATCTAGGAAGCTTGAAGGAGGTGCTGAAGGGTATATCTAGAATGCTTGAAGGGGGGTGCTGAAGGGTATATCTTAGGGTGCTTGAAAGGGGGGTGCTGAAGGGTATATCTAGAATGCTTGAGGGGTTTCTAAAGGGTATATCTTGGATGCTTGAAGGGGTGCTGAAGGATATATCTAGGATGCTTGAAGGAGGTGTTGAAGGGTATATCTTGGATGCTTGAAGGAGGGGGCTGAAGTGTATATATTGGATGTGTCAAGGGGGGGCTAAAGGGTATTTTCTTGGATGCTTGAAGGGGTGCTGAAGGGTATATCTTGGATGCTTGAAGGGGGTGCTGAAGGATATATCTAGGATGCTTGAAGGGGGTGCTGAAGGGTATATCTAGGATGTTTGAAGGGGGGGTGCTGAAGGTATATCTAGAAAGCTTGAAGGGAAATGCTGAAGGGTATATCTTGGATGCTTGAAGGGGTGCTGAAGGTTATATTTTGGATGCTTTAAGGGGTGCTTAAGGGTATATCTTGGATGCTTGAAGGGGGTGCTGAGGGGTATATCTTTGGGTACTTGAAGGGGGGTGCTGAAGGTTATATCTTGGATGCTTGAAGGGGGGTGCTGAAGGTTATATCTTGGTGCTTGAAGGGGGGTGCTGAAGGGTATAAACTTGGATGCTTGAAGGGGGTGCTGAAGGGTATACTTGGATGCTTGAAGGGGGTGCTGAAGGATATAATCTAGGACGCTTGAAGAGGGGTGCTGAAGGGTATATTAGGATGCTTGAAGGAGGTGCTGAAGGGTTATATCTTGGATGCTTGAAGGGGGTGCTGAAGGTATATCTTGGATCTTGAAGGGGGTGCTGAAGGATATATCTAGGATGCTTGAAGAGGGGGGGGCTTGAAGGGTATATCTAGGATGCTTGAAGGGGGGTGCTGAAGGGTATATCTAGGATGTTTGAAGGGGGTGCTGAAGGGTAATTTGGATCTTGAAGGGGGTGCTGAAGGATATATCTAGGATGCTTGAAGGAGGTGCTGAAGGTATATCTTGGATGCTTGAAGGGGGTGCTGAAGGGTATAATCTTGGATGCTTGAAGGGGGTGCTGAAGGTTATATCTTGGATGCTTGAAGGGGGTGCTGAAGGATATATCTAGGATGCTTGAAGGGGTGCTGAAGGGTTATCCTTGGATGCTTGAAGGGGGTGCTGAGGGTATATCTTGGATGCTTGAAGGGGGTGCTGAGGGTATATCTGGATGCTTGAAGGGGGTGCTGAAGGTTATATCTTGGATACTTGAAGGGGGTGCTGAAGGATATATCTGGATGCTTGAAGAGGGGTGCTGAAGGGTATAATCTAGGATGCTTGAAGGAGGTTGCTGAAGGGTATATCTTGGATGCTTGAAGGGGGTGCTGAAGGGTTATCTTGGATGCTTGAAGGGGGGGTGCTGAAGGATATATCTGGATGCTTGAAAAGGGGTGCTGAAGGGTATATCTAGGATGCTTGAAGAGGGGCTGAAGGGTATATCTTTGGATGCTTGAAGGGGGTGCTGAAGGGTATATCTTGGATGCTTGAAGGGGGTGCTGAAGGGTATATCTTGGATGCTTGAAGGGGGTGCTTTAAGGTTATAACTTGGATGCTTGAAGGGGGGGCTGAAGGTATATCTTGGATGCTTTAAGGAGGGGTGCTGAAGGGTATATCTAGGATGCTTGAAGGGTGCTGAAGGGTATATCTTGGATGCTTGAAGGGGGTGCTGAAGGGGTATATCTTGGATCTTGAAAGGGGGTGCTGAAGGATATATCTGGATGCTTGAAGAGGGTGCTGAAGGGTAATCTAGGATGCTTGAAGGGGGGTGCTGAAGGGTATACTGGATGTTTGAAGGGGGTGCTGAAGGTTTTATCTTGGATGCTTGAAGGGGGTGCTGAAGGGTATATCTTGGATGCTTGAAGGGGGTGCTGAAGGGTATATCTTGGATGCTTGAAGGGGGGGGCTGAAAGGGTTTTATCTTGGATGCTTGAAGGGGTGCTGAAAGGGTATACTTGGATGCTTGAAGGGGTGCTGAAGGGTATATCTTGGATGCTTGAAGGGGGGGCTGAAGGGTATATCTTGGATGCTTGAATGGGATGCTGAAGGGTATATCTTGGATGCTTTAAGGGGGTGCTGAAGGGTATATCTAGGATGTTTGAAGGGGTGCTGAAGGTTTTATCTTGGATGCTTGAAGGGGGTGCTGAAGGGTATATCTTGGATGCTTGAAGGGGTGCTGAAGGGTATATCTTGGATGCTTGAAGGGGTGCTGAAGGTATATCTTGGGTGCTTGAATGGGATGCTGAAGGGAAAATCTTGGATGCTTGAAGGGGTGCTGAAGGGTATATCTTGGATGCTTGAAGGGGTGCTGAAGGGTATATCTTGGATGCTTGAAGGAGGTGCTGAAGGGTATATCTTGGATGCTTGAAGGAGGTGCTGAAGGGTAATCTTGGATGCTTGAAGGGGTGGGCCCAAGGGTATATCTTGGATGCTGAAGGGGTCTGAAGGGTATGTATTTGGATGTGTCAAGGGGGTGCTAAGGTATATCTTGGATGCTTGAAGGGGGTGCTGAAGGGTATATCTTGGATGCTTGAAGGGGTGCTGAGGTATATCTTGGAGCTTGAAGGAGGTGCTGAAGGGTATATCATGGATGCTTGAAGGAGGGGGCTGAAGGGTATTCTTGGATGCTTGAAGGAGTGCTAAGGGTATATCTTGGATGCTTGAAGGAGGTGCTGAAGGGTATGTATTGGATGTGTCAAGGGGGTGCTAAAGGGTATATCTTGGATGCTTTAAGGGGGGGTGCTGAAGGGTATATCTTGGATGCTTGAAGGGGGTGCTGAAGGTTATATTTTGGATGCTTGAAGGGGGTACTGAAGGGTATATCTTGGGTGCTTGAAGGGAGTGCTGAAGGATATATCTAGGATGCTTGAAGGGGGGTGCTGAAGGGTATATCTAGGATGTTTGAAGGGGGTGCTGAAGGGTATATCTAGAATGCTTGAAGGAGGGGCTCAAGGGTATATCTTGGGTGCTTGAAGGGGGTGCTGAAAGGGTATATCTTGGATGCTTGAAGGGGTGCTGAAGGGTTTTATCTTGGATGCTTGAAGGGGGGTGCTGAAGGTTATATCTTGGATGGCTTGAAGGGGGTGCTGAAGGTTATATCTTGGATGCTTGAAGGGGGTGCTGAAGGGTATGTCTGGATGCTTGAAGGGGGGGGCTGAAGGTATATCTGGATGCTTGAAGGGGGGTGCTGAAGGTTATATCTTGGATGCTTGAAGGGGGTGCTGAAGGGTATATTTTTGGATGCTTGAAGGGGGTGCTGAAGGGTATATCTTGGATGCTTAAGGGGGGTGCTGAAGGTTATATCTTGGATGCTTGAATGGGATGCTGAAGGGTATATCTTTTGGATGCTTGAAAAGGGGGGGTGAAGGTATATCTAGGATGCTTGAAGAGGGGTGCTGAAGGGTATATCTAGGATGCTTGAAGGAGGTGCTAAAGGGTATATCTTGGATGCTTGAAGGGGGTGCTGAAGGAATTTCTAGGATGCTTGAAGGAGGGTGCTGAAGGGTATATCTAGGATGCTTGAAGGGGGTGCTGAAGGGTATATCTGGGATGCTTGAAGGAGGTCCCTGAAGGGTATATATTGGTGTTTTCAAGGGGGTGCTAAAGGTTATATCTTGGATGCTTGAAGGGGGGGTTCGAAGGTTATATTTTGGGAAATGCTTGAAAGGGGTGTTGAACGGTAAATCTAGGATGTTTGAAGGGGGTGCTGAAGGGTAATCTAAAAGGGCTTAAAAACTCCAGATCACACTTACAAAGGTTTACAACAGTTTAGAGTTAAACTGGAGACCCACCCCTCAAAACTTTAAGTAATAAATATAATCTGAAGAAATCAGACTGGTTATTGAGTGCCATGTACAGAATAAATTAAGCTGTAAAACACTTGAATGAACTCGAACAAGTATGAAAAAGGTTATTTTGGTCTGTAGAAATAAGACTAGGTCTGCAAGAATTAATTCTTGAGTTGCGACCACCAACCAACTCATTTTAAAGATGCAACACATAATAACTCTGAGGTATCTGTCAAGTTTTACAAGGGAAAAAATTATCCCAATGATAATAATCAAAATTCATTTCTTAAAAATAGTTGCATAGGTGCATAATCAAGTAGCAGGAATCAGAAATAATGAATCTCCACAAGGTAAGAAGAATAAATACCTCCTAAGAGTAGCCCAGTTTATAAGAAACCAGACAAGAAAGGAGGATTGTCTCTTCTGCAAGGGAAACTCATTTTTTCTAAAAATTGCAATGCATACAATTCATGGAATGTAAAGTTGAAAGATTGGAGGAACTTGACAGATGTATCAGGTGTTTAGGTTTAAAACAATGTAAGGATTGTCCCTGCCAAATTAAACTTCTGTTATCAGTGTCACAAAGGAAGACACCATATTTGTCCCCTGTGTAAAAGGGCTATATGATAAAGTTGATAATAATGATAATGTTGACAATCCTGACACAACAGTGGCTAATGTAAAAATTGCTGCTAAAGTTAATAATGATGGTTTTTCTGAAGTAGCCTTACCTGTGTTACAGGTAAATTTGATGATAAAAGGCATAAAAAAAAATGTAACTGCATTATTAGACCAGGGATCACAATGTACTTTCATTAATGGGATAAAAGTACAATTAGGAGATCCTACATTTCTAAAATTATCTGGTTTTCTCTCAGATAAAAGGGTCAATTGCATGACACTGTTTATGTAACCGTCAGGTTGGGCAATGAGAAAAAAAACGTTGTTAATGCAGTAATGGAAGATATCTGCAGTATGGCTTAGTAAAGCTACAGAAAGACTTTCACATAATGTAAATTTAGCACCTTCTGGTTTTAAGTGATGATTCTGTACGCCCAATAAATATTTTGATAGGTTATGACTATTATGCCTCCTTTGTAAAGGGTATGGTAAAGAAATGTGGTGTCACCTTTTTGAAGACTGCAGGAGGCCCTGTAATGTATGGTAGGATTCCTCGTAATAATAATGGGATGACTAGAGGAAACTACAAATACCATAACTGTGTTTTTAAAGCATGAAATAGTTTCCCCAGTATAATTCTTCCATAGAGGATAGTGTTGAGCCAGGGCATAAATTGTGGGGAATTAGACAGCATTGGAATAAATGTAAATGAAGAAAGTCCAGACGATTCTTTACTCAGGAGCGTTTCCCCGAGAGATGTAAAATTTGAATCTGGACAATACTGGGTACGACTTCCCTGGAGATGAACCATCCAGAATTACCCACTAATTACAGAATGGCATATGGACAATTGAAGGCTCAGCTCCGCGAACTGAGTAAGACACCAGAATTGTGACCGTCATAATGATAAAATTATGAACAATTAATTAATAATTTTTTTGGAAGAGGTACCCCTGAGCAAGCCAAACTTTATGGTCATTATTTGCCACTCCTGGATTTTTACCTGGAGAGATTTCCGGGGGTCAACCGCCCCCGGGGCCCCGGGCCTGTGACCAGGCCTCCTGGTGGATCAGAGCTTGATCAACCAGGCTGTTTACTGCTGGCTGCACGCAAACCAACGTACGAGCCACAGCCCGGTGGTTTTTCAGGTTGACTTTAGGTGCTTTTTCCCAATTTCCCCCGCTTGAAGCCTCCCAAAGGGTCTATTGGTAACCCCCCTTATGTATGTGGGAGGCTTTTTTGAACAGTCTGGGGCCCCCTTGCCCTTTTATTGTATTGTCTTTTAACGGTTACTAAAATTTTTTTCCCCCTGCTGTTCTTTGGGGGGGGGGGATGTTGCATCGACTGCCAAGTTTTTTGCTTTCGTTGTGATGATTTTCGTTTTGCAAGGGGGGTTTACTAGCCCCTCTAAGGTTTTTCCCGGGTTTGTAAAAAATTTAATGTATCTCTCTGGGCCTGCGCCCGGGGGGAAAATACAGGTTCAGAACTCAAGCGCTCCCAGAAATTTTGAGGTTTTTTATCTCTGTTATGCGTGCCTTTAAAGGTTCTGTACTTTTTTCCGGTCACTTTTTTCCCCTGCCTTGAAAGGTGTTTTATTTGTGCAGCAAAAATCCAGCCTAGATAAAACCCAAGGGGCCCAAAAGGGAGTGTCATCAGGGGCCTTTGCACCCCTTTGGTTAAAGGGTTTTCCCATTAACCATCGTTTTTTTTTTAAGCAGTCGATTGATTCAAGGTTATGGCCTTGGGGTGAGATCCCCCGAAAATAAATTCATTCCCCGGTTTTTGACGGGGTTTTTTTTCGCTTATTTTGTGGCCAAATTTTTTTTTGTACTCTGATGAATTTTTTAATTTCCTCGTTTTTACCATACTTATTAATTGAAAATTTTTCCATCGTTGAACTTCATTTTGTTTTTTTGCAGCCCCTGAAAGTTTTGGGTTGATGTCCCCCCCTGGAGCTTTGCAGTGTCTGCAAGGGAAAAACACTGTCTGCATTTTGGGGGTTGTCATCTGCAAAAAAGACACGGTGCAGTGGTGACACCTTACTATGTCAAAATAGGGAGGAGAAAAAACAAAATGGGACGAGTACTTTTGCCTTGTGGAACAGATTTTTTCACCGAAACTGCTTTGGATTTTATCTTTGATGCAAACTTTTTGTTTCTGTTTGGAGGAAATGATAGACCCTTTTTCCCAATTTTCCCCTGTTATTCCTTTAGCACGCTTTTTGGTGCGCTATTACCCCGGGTCACATTGCAAAGATTTTTGCAAGGTCTGTTTTTTAAAACATCTGAAATTCTTTTTGTTTTTCAAGTGCTTACCCCTTGTCATAGTGATAAATATTTGGGACAGACATGCCGGGCCTGTTCAAAACCAATTTTGGGCCCTGGGTTGTGAATTGATGGGTTTCTAGATGGGTTTGTGATCTTGCTTCTTAGGACCCTTTTCCCAAAGTTTTTTAAAGGATATGGGATGTTATTTGTATCGGTTGTTGTTTTTTTGCTGTTGCTTCATGCCCCCTATGGAGGGGGGGCAATTTTTTGGTTGTTTTTAGTAACGGGGGAAACGACCCCCCGCCCCAGGGCCCTTTCCCCATAGGGTTTAAAACCGTGAAAAGGGGCCTTTTTTGCAGTTCTTGATAAAACACGGGTTCCATTTTTTCGGGCCCCTGGGCAGGTGCAGGGGATGTCTTTTAACCCGCCGTTAGAAGTTTTTGGCTCAGGATAAAAACAGATGGGTTTGGGTTTTAAACCCAAAATTCTATGGCTTTTCCTCTAAAAAAATTCATTATGATTTTCGACTCCCCAGTCTGTTTTTAGGGGCTTCCAAAAAACTGAATTTTGGGGGATTAAGCTCACCTTTTCCCCTTGCTTTTCCATCTGTGTGGGAAACCCATTTGTTTAAGTGGGGGGCCCAAAACCGGAGGTTTTTTGTTCTCGACTTTGATTTGGAAAGGGGAAAATGAAATATTTGGGGTTTCTTTCGTTTTCCCTTTTAAATGGTTTTTTGTTCTTCCCGCATTCCTGACTCCTTTTTTTAAGGGGGATTCCATTAAAACCTTTAGTTTGCTGTTTGCTTTTTCCTCTGACCAGGGGACCCCCAAAGCATTTCAGATGTATGGGGCCCCCATTAGCCGCTCTTTTATTTTTTTCCGTCGTGAAAAGTGATCGCCTGTCTCTTTCTTTTTTAATTATTTCCCCCTTTTTTTTTTAAAGGAATAACCCCTTGTCCCTTCATCGAGTGCCCCCGATTAATCCTGTTTAGGCTAAGTTGGGGTCTTGTTGTTTTTAGTCTATTTTTAGGTTAGGATTTGGGGTTTACTTGGTCCCACTTTATTTTTGTTATTGAAGTTGAATTTGGTGAAGGCTCCCTCGTGATAATCTCTTTTGTCGGCCCTGGGGCGCCACCATACATGTCTAAAACCCTCAAAAAAAGTTGTAAATCTGAATATATTTGGTTTTTTTTTTTTTATGGTGACTTTTCGTTTCAGACCCTCATTGTTAGTGAAAAAGAGGTTAGTGTTTTTTCTCCATTTCTAGTGGGTTTCTATTTTTTTGGGGTTTTAAAAATTTGGAATTTTGTGCAGAGATTTAAAATTTTGTGTGGTATGATTCTCGCCCGAGCTGCCTCCTGGTTTTATACTGAAAACAATTTTATTTGCTATTTCCCCTTTTTAAAGGTGCCTTAATTTTAAAATTTCCTCCCAGGAGCAAGATGTTAGGGCAGGTAGCTGTTATTTTCCCAGCCCAGTGGTAAAATTTTAAAACAGTGTTCCTGGAATGCTGGGACGTTCCCATCCGGGAGGTTATAGACCTAACCCCAATGAAAGGTTTTTTTTTTCTCAAATTTTTAAACTGTAAAATTCCCCCTACATCATTTGGGGCCCTTAAGCATTTTCTGTGCAAACAATTTACTCTGCGATAAAAAGGGCCCCAAACCCCCCCCCCCTTTTGCCTGTTCTCTCTGTCGCTTTCTATATAGGTTGTAAACTGGGTTTCCTTTTTCGTTGTCCAAGTGACCCTTTATGGGGGTTTCTCTCTGAAAACTGCAAAACTTTTGCATTTGCCTTGCAAGCAGTCCCGGATGAAAGGGTTTTTTTTGGGTTTGTTGTTTGGCTTTACCCCCCTGAAATTTTGCCAAAGAAGAATGCCGGATGGTGATATTTTTGGGTTTCGGGGGAAGGCCCTTTTTTTCCGGCATTATTCTGTTCTTTTGGTTTGGGGGGGGGAGGCCATCGCCCGGGGGTTCCCCCCAGGAATGACTGGTTTTGGTGAAGTTTCCCATTTTCCCCATTTTTTTTTCCCTTTCCCGGGCCCACAAAAAAAAAACCTCCCTTGAGTGGCTGGGGCCCCTCCCCGGGGTTTTTTCCCCATGGCCTGGATTTTTTTGAAATTTTTTTGGGCCCCTTTGAAGGTTGCCTGGAAATTTTAAAGGTTATAGCAAAAGTCTTTCTGTTTTAAAAGGGGGACCAGTTCGGTTGAAAAAGTTTTTAGGAAGGGAGTCTGTTTTTTTCCTGTTGCCCGTAGGGGTTTGGGGCCTTTTTTCTGGGGTGGTCATAGTTGCCTTTCCCATCTTTTTTTTTCCGATTTCCCTGCCAGCAGTCCCAATGCAAGTTTTGTGCCCCAAGGTTTGTTTTTTTTTTTGCCTTGGGTTCTTTTGACTGTACCCTGTTGGGTTTGCATGTTTACCTGTCTCTTTCCTACCCTTTCACTACCCAACAATGGGGCTCTCCCCATTTGAGGGGGGGAAAAAGGGGATTCAAAAGACCACTCCCTGAGGTTGTTTTTAAATTTTAGGGGCCAGGAGTAACAAAATTTTCCCTATTTTAAAATGACTGTTTGAGGGGAGGTCCGTCGTTGGGGAAAAAAAATTGGGAGATATCTTATTAAAATTTCAGGTAAAGAATTATCCCTTTACTGCTGACTTAAGTAAAGTTTCCCCAAAGGGAGGGGGTTTTTTCCCAAGGGGATGCCCGGATTGTCCCCGTTTTTTATGGCCTGAGAACCCTAGTGCCCCCCTTAGCCCTCTAAAACCCTTTCGCTTTAGGAGTTATTATTTATTTGTTACTTAAAGTCCTTTTCCTCCTTAAAGCGATGAAATGCACCCCTTTATATGTACGAGAATCCATTGAGTAAAGAAATAAGCAAACAATTTTATGTGGACAATTTCCTGAAGAGGAACTTTTTTAATGACTTATGGAGGGTTAAAAAATTTAAGGGCAAATTTGAAAATTGTTTCTGATGGAATGGAATATAATTCGCCCAAAATTTTAAAAGGCCCAAAAAAAAGAAAAGATTACCTGGAAAAGTAACCAAAAAAATTGGAAATTGTATTGGGTTTAATTTGGGGTACGAGAGAAAATTTTTTTACTGTAAAACCTAATAATTACAAAATGCCCAAAAAATTTAACAAAGAGGTTTTCCCTTGTTTGAAGTTTCCAAAATGTTTTGATCCACTAGGCTTAGTGCCCACCCCTTACTAAAAAGGGGGAAAATTTAATTTCTAAAAAATGGGCATAAAATTTTTAAATTTTCTTTTAATTGAAAACTTACCTTAGGAATTCATTAAAGGAAGGGGGGAATAAATTTAAATTTGGGTGATTATAAAAAAAAATTCCAATGTTGGATTTCCCCCACGCCGGGTTGGGCCCAAATAAATGGGAAAAAATATATCCACTTTTTTTTGTGATGCTTCAAAATTTGGGCCAAAGGGAGAGTTGCTTCCCTTTCCAATGAAATTAGTTTTATTTCTCTTGTTATGTTGAGAAAAGGTCTCCAAAAAAATCACTTTAACCTTACCTCATTTTGTTTTTTAAAAACCTTTTATTTTGGCGTAAAAATTAGCTAATTATAAAAGAAAAAAGGTTTTCAGGAGATAAATTTTAGCGACACTTTTAATTTTGGTCTGATAATGGGGTTTTTACAATGGATTCGTAAGGGAAAAACAGTAAAATTGTGTATTTTACAAAAAAAAAGTCGCTAAAATTAAAATCAAAATGCAAGAGAAGTAAAATATTTTGGGTCAGCATATGTTTAACATTTAATCAATACCTGGTGAGGAGAATCCAGTCTTTTCTTGTTCGAGGTTTAGTTATGCTAAATTTTTTAAAAGGCTGTTTCGGGGTTTTAAAAGGGACCGAGGGGTTTTTAAAATTAAGCAAAATTGGGCCCTTGTACAAAAGGCAAAATATTGTCCTGTTAAAATTTTTTTGTGACCCATTTACCCCAAATTTTTTTGGGCCTTTCCCCTTACCCATTGATTAAAAAAAGGGTTTTGGGAAAAAAATTTTCCCCAAAATTGTCCCGAATTTTTTTTTATAAGGGCCCCCCCAAAAATACATGTTTAATTTGCATTAGGGTTTTCAAAAGTGTTTTTTAAAAGAAGAAAACCCCAACGGGGAAAACTTCTAAAAATTACCTGAGGGGCAAGGAGAGGTCGAGACGGGGCTTAAATGTGGCTGGAGTGTTTTAAAAGGGAGTTACCTGGATTTTTACCTGGGGAAGGGGTTCCGGGGATCAAGCCCCCCGGCGGCTGTGCCCCAGGCCCCTGGTGGACCCGGCCTGATAACCAGGCTTTTTGCGGGCTGGTGCACCCCAACCCAAACCCGAACGACCCACCACCCCGGCTAAATGGGAAACTGATTTTTTAGGTGCTTGCCCAAAGTGCCACCCTTGAAGCCCACCCAGGGGTTTTTTGGTAACCCCCCCTTTTTGAAAGGGGGAGGCAGTTGAACGTCGGGGGCCCCTGACACTTTTTTAGGGTTTTTTAAACTGCAAGTGAAAACCATGTTTTTTTTTTGGGGGGATGTTGCATGTCTCCCAAAAGTTTTTTTGCTTTCTTTAGGAGTGATTTTTGTGTGCAAGTTCGGTACAAGTCCCTCAAAGGGTTTTTCCGGGATATAATATGTATCTCTCCCTCCGGGCTTTTCCAAAGGGAAATACAGGTTTAGGAACCTCAAGCGCTCCCAATAATTGGGGTGTTTTATCTCCGTTAAACCCCCCCTTAAAAAGTTCTTGTACTTTTTCTAGGTCGAAAATTTTCACCTGCCTTGAAAGGTGCGTTATTTTTGCGGGCAATATTCCACCCTAAAATAGAAAAAAGGGGACCTGAAAGTGTCATCATGGCTTGGCCTTTTTTAGGGTTTTTAAGGTTCTCATTATCCATCCTGTATTTTTTAGCCGATGCGATTTAAAACAAATTTTTGGGCCTTTAATGAAAATCCTCCGCATATCCAAAAACCCAGGGTTTTTGACGTTGGTTTTCGCTCTATTTTTGTGGCCAGAATTTTTTTTTGTACTTGATGAAAATTTTTTTTTCCTCAGTTTACCCTTTTCTGGTAAATGAAATTTTCCCTCGTTTTAAAACCCTTTATTTTGTTTTCTGCAGCCCACTGAAAAGGGTTTGGTTGATGTCCCCCCTGGAGGGTTTGCATTTTCTGCAAAGGAAACATGTCCCGAAAATTCTTTTGGGATCTGCAAAGGAAAAACCCCGGGGCCGTGGTGACCTTTCCTTTTTTAAAGTCGGAAATGGGGGATGAGGGAACAAGGGGAGGGAGTACTGGGGGCCTTGTGGAACAGAGCTTTTAAACCCTTCTGCCTCGGACTTTTCCGTTGACGACTATTTTAATGTGTTTTTTAAATGAGGGGAAAAAAAAAGATCCCTCGACCCGCTTTTTCCCCGTTTTTCCTTTTAAAAAAACACCCATTTTGTGCGCTTTTTACGGGCCCTGGTCACACTTGGGCGAAGGGTTTTGCAAAGTCCCCGTATATATTTTAAAACTGCATTTTTTTTTTGTCTTCTAGTGCAATTTTTTGGGCCTTTTCGTTTTTGATCCAATAGTTGAGACAGAAAAGGAGCCCAAATGTTCTAAACCCCTGTTGCCCCCGGGTTTTGTAACTGATTTGGGTTTTTAGATGGGTGGTTATTTTTGCTTCCCTTTGGGCCCTTTCAAAGATTTTTATGATATGGGATTTAGTGCTATTGGTCGTAGTTCTTTCTGTTGTTTAACCCGCCCCCTTTTTGTGAGTGGGGCTATGTCTTTTTTTTTAGTAACTGTGGGACGACCCCCCTGGCCATTCTCCCTCTCCATAGGATGGGTAAGGCCGTGAAAAGGGCTTTTTTGAGTTTTTTTGATGAAAACAGAGTTCCATGGTTGGCCCTGGGGGAGATGCATGGGCCCTGGGCATTCGGGAAAAAAAAGGGACCCCAAAAAAAATTGGCATCCACTGCGGCCCCAAGGTTAAAAATAGGCCCCACTTGTTTAAAAAGGGAATGTTTGTAACGTTCCCGGTTTAAGAGTGAGGGGAAAGTGATTTAAAGGGACCCCCTGTAATAAAGGGTTAAAAATTTGGGGAATAATGGTGAAGCCGGGGGGAACTGGCGCGAAAGCCATGGGAGGGGGGTTTTGGGGAAAATACCTGTATTTAAAAAATCAAAACCCTCGGTCTCCGATCTTAAATTTAGCCCACCCCTAAAAATTTTTAATAGTTTTTTAGATGTTTTAAACCCAAAGGTGGCTGTGAAGGGAAATATATTGATAACCCCTAAATTAAGGAAAACGTTGAAGGGGGAATTTAGTGCCATTCCCGAGTGAGTAGTACATGCCCAAAAACGTCATTCCTGTCCCCAGGATGGGGGGATTTTTTTGGGGTCACGACTTCTAAATCAGGGCAAACCAACGATTTCTTTGTAAAAGTTTGGGAAAAAGAACTCTTTTTGGGGTAGCCCGGGGCATCAAAATTTAGATGGGGGGTTTGGGGGAAATAAGGGGCATCAATCACCCACAGTTAAATTTAATTTCTAGGGTTTTAACAAACTGTACTGGCCCTTTAGGTATGTTGTAATTTGAAAGGGGTTTTTGGTGATCCAGCTACATCAAGTTACCCCCCGGAGGGAAAATTTTGGGAAATAGTGGTATTATATACAAGTGGGTTTTCCATTGATGGATAATTTCCTGTATGTAAACCCCACTTCTCCCTTTTTTCCCTTTAAACTAAAAATCTATACAGTCCTATTTAAATTTGTAGTGCCATACTTGGGGGTTCTAGCCCAATTTATTTGGTTTGGGATGATATGGGGAAGACTGTGGGTTGGAGGAAAACCACCTCCAAAAGACCCGGATGGCTAAGTTTTTTTTAAAGTCTACACGAGGGAAGTACCGGGAATCAATATTGGTTTTAGAAGGGTTTTGGGTTTTTGGGGTTTTTATTTCGGTAACCCCAAAAAAAATTTTTCCCTAATAGATTTTCTTTACCCAAAATAAAAAAAAAGTAAATAAGTTGGTGTTTTAAAATTTTTTAAACAAGATGAAAATCATATAAGTTTTTTACATCCTCTTGAAAATTGGGTAAAGAAGGGGACAAAGGAAAAAAATTACAAAAAATGAGATTAAATTAATGATGGAAAGAAAAAATTTTGGGAAAAGGTTTTTTCCCCCCAAAATAGAAAAATTGGAGGGGTGTATTTAAAAATAATGTAATTAGGGGCAGAGGTTTGGTTTCAAAATGCTAACGGGTGTTATTTTAAACACCCTATCCCTATGGCCCCCAAAATCCTCTTTTAACAGTTTTTGGGGTTTTTTTAAAAGCCCATAAAAATGTTTAAGCCCTGGTGGGGTTTCAAGATACCTTAAATTGTATTATTATTCGCTTTCCTGACCCCGGTAGTGTTGGGGGTAGTGCTTGACCCCTTGGGTTTTTTGTAGGGGGGCGCCCTTTTCAGATACCGGGTGCAGTGGGGAAGTGGTTTCTGTACACCTGGCTGACAAACTTAGGGGCACTGTGATCGTTTAAGATGGCGGTTGTCTGAGACGAAGGTAAATACTGTAGGCAACGACTACTTAAAAAGGGAAAGATAACGCCCCCCTTTTGCGGGAAGTTCCCTTTTTGAAAAAGATCATACGGGGACTTATTTTTGTACAAGATAGTGAAATTTTAAGGTGTAGCACGAACGGAGGAAACGAATTTTCGTCAAAGCTATCAAACAAAAGGTTTATGAATTTGTTAGTCACCAGGTTTCAGGACGTGAGTCTTAACGTCACAACCCCGCTGTCACTGTAAGAAAAGATTTGATGTTTTTACGGGAAATTTTTCGTGGAAACAAGTTTCCCCAACGTTTCCCTTTGAGGCGGGGCGGGCGGATATAAGAAAGTTTTTGAAAGTAGGGGACGGCAAAATGCTCAAAAATGGTAGTGGGCGGGGAAAGGGGCCATGCTGGTTTTTTTTCCAAAAGGGGTTTTTTCAACCTCAAATGACTTTGAGGCCAAACCCCAAAACCATTCCTATGTTGTAACCATTCAAAAATTTTAGGACCCCGGAAAAGGTAAAGTACCCAGGAAAAACGACGTACGTGCCGCCTATGTTTGATTAAAAGAAACATGCGGCGACCTGGACAACGAAGACATGTGCCCTTTACCCTTTGGGGGACGTTTGCAAACCCCGCTTTAAAGGGGGGGAGGTTGGGGAAAAAACAAACCCGGGTGGAGGCGTGGTGTTTTTTTGGAAACGAGATTTGGGGATTCGGCACACAGAATTGGGGGTGAGTTGGATCCCGCCCCCAACTGGCCCGATCAGGTGCGCCCCCTGTGGGTAAGGGGGAGCAGCAAAATACAAAGGGGAAGGTTTTTTGAGGGTTTTAGGAGGGAAAAGGTGGAGGGGTTGAAGACTTTTTACACCAAAGAGGGGATGGGTTTCATCTAGCGTGGGGTCCCTTGGAGAATCCCCCGCTTCAGAAAGACTGAGACATGATAATTTTGGGGCGTGATGGTGGTTTTTGGGGCGCCCTTGATCATTTACACCATTCTCAGGTGGAAGGTTGGGGGTTCACGAGAGGGAACAAACTGACAAGAAAATGTGTAACATGAGCCGGGAAAGGGGGCGGCTAATCAGATTTGAAGACGTCCCTTTTCGCCTGAAAAAAGGGCCTTTGGGGAAAAAGACAGGGGGGGGGGGGGTGAATTTTGGGGAAAGGGAGTGGTGGGAGGTGGGGGTTTGCCAAGATAGGAGGCACCGGAAGAAGGGGGGAGGGGGAAAAAGGGGCACTCTGGGAAAGGGGTTGAAGTAAAAAATTTAAGCTCGGAGTTGTTAAAAAGTGATGAAGGGGAAACAGGGGTTTTGGAAATTTTAAAGGCCTTAAAGGGGTAAAACGGGAAATGTTAATGGGTTTAAAGTAGCGGGAAAGAAGAGAGATTGGTTTTTGTAATTTTTTTGAAAAAATCTAGGTGGGGTTGTGTTCCTGCGGGGGACAATTTCAAAAAGGGTAGGGTGTTGGGAAATTTGGGGGATTTTGGGGGAGTTTTCCCCGCCATCTCCCCGTCTAAAAGGTGGTTTTGGGAATTTTAATAAAGGGAGCGAGCCCAAATTTTTTTTTGAGAGAAGCGAGGGGGGAGGGGGAGGGGGGGTGTTGCATGTGGGTGGGGGGTGGGGGGTAAAGCGGTGTCTTTTTTTGAGTGTGTATGCGCCGGCAGAAAAAAAAATAAAGGGAAAGAATGATTTTTTGTGTGAGGGGTCTTGTGTTTTTTTTTAAGTTGGGGACTGCAGAGGGGGCGAATTTGTTGGGGGGACTGGAATAGTGGGAATCAGGGTGGTGATGTGGACCCCCCGATGGGGTTTGGGTAAATGTCTGTGGCTCTTTGGGATTTATTAAGGGGGGTTAGGTTTCGTGATGCCTTTGGGGGGCGGTTTTGGGAAGAATATACCCTTTTTTTGGAAAATGGGTTTTGTGCGAGGGGTTTGATAGAGTGTACCTTTCTTTAGGGAGTGGGTGAAATCTTTCAAATATGTTTAAAGGGTACATGTCAGGGTCATAGGGCAATTGGGGGGGGGGAGGTTGGGTGGGGGACGCTGCGGACATATATAAAGTTATTTGGGAAAATTTAAAAAAAAGTGGGTTTAGGTGATGAGGAGGGGTTTGGGGGGTTTTCAAATCCCATGGGGGGGAGCTTAAATTTTTAAGAACGGGGGGGATGACATTGTGACAAGGTGGGATAGTGTCGCAAAAGGAAAAGGATTAGAAAAATTTTATGTGAGAGAAGGGAAAAAGTTTTAATAATTTAAAATATTTGGGCTGGCTAATATTTTAAAAGGGTTTGGGTTTAAAAGGTTGCTATGGGGGGGGGGTGGGGGGGAATAATTTTCCTTTTTTGAAATTTGCTGAAAATTTAAAGGGGGGGTTTAGGGTGTTTTCAAAATGAAAGGTTTTTAAGTTTTAAAAGGGTGCAGGCAGGGGTGGGGAAGTTTTCTTTGGGGGGGGACAAAGCCGTCAGGTTGGGTTTTGGCGGCATAAAAGCAAAGGCAAGGGCGCTGCGGGAAAACCATGTTTAGAGGGAACGGAGATGGTTGGGAAAATTTTAGAGTAGGGAGGGGGTTTCAACCCCGAAGGGGATGGGTTTTGGGTTTCGGGGGCTTGGTACGAGAAGTACTGGAAAGTGGGGGGGGGGGTGACGGGGCATTGGAAAAAGGTGTGTAGTATGTTTAAGTGTAATTTAAGGGAAAAAGTTTATTTGAAAAAGGGTTTTGGTGGGCGATTACGGGAAGGAAATAGAGAATGCGTTTAAGGGGGAAAGAGGAAGGGGGAAAGCTCCGGTATTGAATGGTCTCCCGGGAAAATTTTTTTTAAAAAACATTGGGGGGTTTGGTAAAGGAAATTTTTAGGTTTTGGTTATTTAATAGTATGAAGGAGAAGGGGAAGTTGGGGTGAGAAGCAGGGAAAAAGCAGTTAGTGTTGGGGCCCGAAGGTCAAGGGGCGCCCCCCCTTTTGGGAGTACCGAGCCATTACTGATGTGTTGGCAGGGCAAAGGTGTTTGCAAAATTTTAGATAATAGGTTCCCAAAAGTGTAGTGGAGAGGGTGGTGTCAAAAACCCCAGTTTTTGGGTTTTCCGGGGAAAGGGCGATGATTTAAGGACTGGGATACTGAGAAAATTTTTTGGAAGTAAGGGGGGGGGTGGGAGGGGCGGTTTGTTGGGTCTAGAATGGGGGAGATATGATAAAGTGGAAAGGGGGGGGTTTTCAGGTATACTTTTGGGGGGAAAAGGGTTTTGGGGAGGAAATGTAGAGTGGGAAAAATACGTTTGTACAAGGGGGCGAAAATGAGGGCACAGATTAATGGGGTTTTGGGGAGGGAAATTGCAATGGGAAAAAGGCCCCTTTGGCAAAGGGAAAAGCCCCCTTTTCCCAAAAATTGTTTTTTTTGTTTCCAGGACCCCCTTTTATAGAAAAAGGTTGACCCTAGCTTATGTAAAGCATGTGAGGGAAGTGTGGGGAAAGTTAGGGCCTTTCCCGGGGTTTTTAAATTTGGGTATGTTGAAAAACACCCCTGTTTTCATTCGTGCGGGGTGTCAATGAGGTGTTGGGAAAGAGGTGGTTGGGAATTATTTGGAAGTGCCAAGGGGGATCAGGTAAAAAGTGGGGAAGTCAAAGGTTTCATTTTACGGTTTTGGGGTTTTTGGGGGGGGGGTGGGGGGGGGAGTGTAATTTTGTTAAAGAATGGGCGGGTTTTCCCTTTAAAAATTTGTGGTATTATTTTTTAGGGGAACCTGGTTTTCGGCGCGGGGGGGAAAAATTTGGTTAGGTTAATTGGGAAAAAATTTGTGGGGGTTAGGTGTTCGGAAAAACCCCAAACAAACCCAACCTAATTTCAGCGAGTGATAGTCGGAACATTTTTATTGGGTTTGTAAAAGGGTTTGGGAGTTTCCCGCTGTGTTTCCCCTTTTCAGGGGGCAATCCATTGCGGGGATTTTAAAAAAGGGGGTTTCAAATTTTTATGGGGGGCACGTTTGATTGGTTACCCGGGGGAGGTTGTAATTTTTACCCGTAATCAGGGGGGGGTTGGGGGTTGGGTTGGGTTTGAGACGGGGGTAAATTTTGTGTTTAAAAATGGGAAGTGTTTTTCGCGAGGGTGTGAACGCGGGGGGGGTTTGGGGAAAGGGTACACAACCCGGCTGGTTATGTGGTAAACGAGGAATGGAGGTTTAAAGGGGAAATTTTAAATAGTTTTTAGGGTGGGGATGTTGGTTTTGGGAAAATGAGAAAAGGGTTTGTTTTTAAGGGTTTTTTTGTAGGTTACTTTTAGGGAGGTGCGGTTTTTCCCCAGTTGAGGGGTTTTTTTTCCCCATGTAAAGCGTGGAAGAGTATTTGGGTTTTCAAATTTTTTAAATTGAAGTTAAAACCTTTGGGGGACGTGAGGGGATGTTTCGTTTTCTGCCTGGGGTCCTTTCCCTTGGTGAGATATTACGGGAAAAAACAGATTTTGAGGGTTGGGGGGTTTTTGGTTTTCTGTGGAGGGGATAGACAGCTTTTCCCTTTTAGTTTTTCTTTTGTGAAAAGGGTAGAGGGGTTTAGGTGCTGGTTTTAAATAGGGTTTGGGGACAGAGGGTGGGGGACCCTTTGGGGTGCCCGGTTTTTTCGTTGGGTCTAAAATCTAGGGTTTGGGTGGGTTTGAAGAGGGTTTTCAAAAAGACTTTAGATTTATTTATGGTAGATTATAAAATATGTCGTGGGTGATGAGGGGAAGGGGGGGAAAATGGAAAGGGGGAGGGAAAAAAGGTTCTTGCGGTAAAGTTTTTTTTTGTACGATGTCCCAACAGATTGTATGGGAAAGGGGGGGGTCAGGCTTTCCCCCAGAGGGGTATGAATGCTAACGTTTGGGGAAAATTTTCGTAAAACTTTAATTGGATAGATGGAGTAAGGGGTTTTTATAGGTTGGGGGGAGTCCCGGGGGGAACAGCGGGGTCGCCTCCCTGGGGGGGGGGGGGGGCGTGAGAGTTTGTTAAAGTGGGTTTTGGGAATGGTTTCCCGGTTTTCATTGTGATTTATGGCAAACCAAATGTGGAGGGGGAGCTAAGGTCTCGTTAAAGGGGAGATATAACACTTTTTAGAATTAGGTATTTTAAAGATTTTTTTTTTGGTATAATTATGATTTTTAACAGTCTTTTAACATGATTCTTGAGAAATTTAAATTATTTGTGACCAAAGAAGTGTTTATTTAGTTTGTTTTTTATGTTACGTGCTGGGTTTTTTTCACCAAAGAATTACCTTTTTATCTGTTTTTTCAAAGGGGCATACAGTGGGTTGATTAATTTTGATTTTTTGAAAATTTTTGTGTAAGTGTGGGTTGTGGGTGTGGGTGTGTTTGGGGGTGTTGTGTATTTAAAAATATATATTCTTTTCTATTGTATTGAGCCTTTGTCTTTGGGGCAGAGTTTTTAAAAACTTTATATATGCAGATTTTATTCTTTTTAAAGTTTATAATTTTGGTCTGTTTCCCTGATACCCGGTTTTTTGGGGTTATTTTGCAAGTTCTTGATGTTAAGTTTTAGTCTGGGATGGGGATACAGACATATCTAGACAGTTTTGACGTAAATCCCAATTTTTTCTGAAATTTGTATTTGGGGGTATTTTAAAAAGTATAGAGGCCCTTGGGGATTTGTGTTCTAAGTTTTATTCTTTTTTTTGTTTATTTTTTTGTTGGGATATGTTCAGCTGTATTTTTTAGGGATAAATATGTGGGTTATTAGTCAAAATTTTTGGAGGGTTTTTTTTTTTTTTGATTAATGTGAAGGATGGGATTTTAAATGATATAACTTTTTTTATTTTATTTTTCAAATGTATTTAAACCTTTGTCAGATGTAAATTTTTATTTACAATTTTTAAAATATATGCAAGGTTTTGTATAAATGTCAAAATTCCCTACCCCCGTGACAGTAATTTTGTTTTTAGTTAAAGTTTTGATTAAGTTTTTGTTGTAATTTTGCGAGATGTAGGAAAAATCCTTTTTTTCAGTTAATTTTTTAGGTTTTCCCTTTTCTGTTTTTTTTTATTTTTATGTTAAAAATGTTTGGTTTTTTAAAAAAAATAAAAAAAAAAAAAATTTTTTAGGGAAAATTTTTTGGAAATTTCCCCAAGATGGCCCAAGGGGTTTTAAAAAAGGGTTTTTAAAATTTGTGTAAATGTCGGCCCTGGGGGATGCCAGAAACCCATATGAAACCCCGGGGCTCCCCCATTGCCCAAAAAGGGGCGTGTCAATTAGTGAAACCAATTTTATGGTAACAGGGGGGGGGGGGGAGACTATAGTGGTCTAAGTCATTTTAAAAGGTACTTTAAAATTTGGGGTTTTCCCCTAAAATGTTGTTTGTTTGTTTTACCCTGTAAGGGTACTTGGGCAGTTTTATTTAAGAATGTCTAACATGGGCTCAGAAAAGTTTATACATTGTTTTTGAAAAAATTTGGGAGCTTGGAATTTCCCTTTCCCAGAAATTTATGATTTTCCCGGTTTTAAAGCCCACAAATTCTGTAGTGGGTCTCAAACCCCTTTATTGAATTAAATAAGAGAACGAGTTGAATCTCTGTTTAAACCCAAATAGGGTTTTTTTCCCGGAAAAATTTTTACTCCTTTAAAACTTGGGGTGGGGGGTTTTACAAAAAACTTTTAGGGGCAGTGAAAAAAGGGGTCCCGTAAAGTAAATACCCCCAGAAAAAAATTTAAATTTTGGGGAATTCCGGCAGTGTTAGTGGAGGCGGGGAAAACGGATAAAAAAATCGGGCTTTCTTTTAATGAGTTTTTACAACTGATGAAGATGTAATTAACACCTTCTTCCCCCTAATATGTGGAAGGAAAAATTTGGGAAAATGTCCCGTTTATTTAAAATAAACCTGAAGAAAATATGAAGATTTTCAATGATGCGGCAGAGTTGTGTGAAAATTTAAAATTATTAAAAAAAAGAATTGACATTGGTCTAATATGTGGATAAGGAATATCCCTTTTACCCTCGTGAAAAGTTGCGGAAAAAGAAATTTTTTTTAAAAATTCAGAAAGTGGCCTGTTACCATTTAAATTTTTTTGCAAAAAAAGGGTTTTTTTGGGTCAGAGTTAATAAAAGGTTTTTTAGAGTCTAGTGGAAATAATTTTTAATGGGAAACTCCCCTAAATAATATTCAAAATTTTTTCAAAAATTTAAAAACAATACTTAAAATTTTTTTTTTTGTAAAAATGTAACTTAAAATACTTTTGTACAAAAAAATTTACCATTACATTTTTGTTCAAATTTAAGGGAAATTTTCACATTAATTTAAAGGGAAAATTTAAATTTTTTCTTCCCGAATTAAATCCCTTTAAAAACATTTTTGTCTTTTCTTAACAAAACAGTAAAAATCCAAAAAACAAACGGTACAAAATTTAACAAGACCTTTGAATCTGGCCATAAAGTATCTCTAGGGATTACTGAACTGACCAAGAATAAAAAATCAAAAAAATCTTTCAGAGCAATGAGGAACAAACTGATTTCAGCTCTAGAGTTCCAATTCTCAAAACCATTCAAACTGTACACCGTAAGAGCCAATATACAATCAGTTGTCAGGGCTAGAGCTGGGAGCAACTGACTACTTGCCAGTCTGTTGATCCCGTCGTCAGGTTGATCAGCTGACCACGTCAGCCAGCCGGACATAAACAATTGAACAATCACCGGATGGTTAAAGAGACTTAAACTCTATATACACAAGAAATCCTACCTAACAATAATAATAAAATTTAATAGTGATAATAATAACAAAATAGTGATAATAAAAAAATTAGTGATAATAACAAAATAGTGAAAATAATAACAAAATAGTGATATAATAATAAAAATGTGATACCATGGTATTTATCATATATTAAAAGATAATAATATAAACGCCCAAAGTCTTAAATTTTAGCTATAAAAAGGGGACTTTTGCCTATAATAAAGTGATGAACATAAATTTTCCCTTTCAATAGTTAAATAAAACAGGCTGACCCAATTTCGAAGATATAACACCCCCCCCCCCCTATGACAATAGGTCGCAGTAGGGAGTTTGCAAGCATCCTTGGTAATGTTCTCCTTTTTTAGTAAGTGTCCTTTGGTAAATAAGGCATGTAGTACGACGGAAAAAATGGAGAAGAAAGAACTCGATCAGCATGGTTATTTGGCCAGAGGATGAGCTTTTGGAAACAATGGCCGGAAGAAATATCTGGGGTGGCTTCCATCACAATTCGAGAATAGGAGTCCGGACGTGACTGTCAGGGTCATCCATGTGGACTTAATACTTCGTGTTCTCACCCAGCTGTTTGGTGAGGGCGGACGCCCGAGTGTGCGGCTGGTGCCCTTGGTGTCTGTATTGAGAAGTTTTGTTTTCTCAAGATGGCGGAAAAGCAGAAAAAGAGTCAACACTGTCTGTGTGGAATTGGTTGAAAGGTGCAAATACCAGGACACCGCTGACGTCATTCTGCCTCTTGTGATAAGAGATACGTATGGAATCCCACGTGAGGATTTATATGGGATTTCTCTGAAAGGCAACCGAGAATTTTTGTTGAAATTTGTGTCGTCTGCTGCGTATGTGGGGTGTTGTGGATGCCTTTCCCAAAAA